>VZTQ01013057.1:0-54215 GCA_013400755.1 Pelecanoides urinatrix
CTCTTCTCTAGTGAGCCTGGTATGCTCACTAGATGCTCCCTCACATCAAAACATCCTTGGGATTCTCATAATATCCCAGAAGTGTCTGATCTGGCAGGTGTTGTCAACACAAATGTGCGCAAAACCTACACTACACTACCAGGAAAGAGGTTTTCACAAAAGAGCCATCACAATCACTTCTATTAAGGAACATACAAAAGCATCAGTGATCGAGTAAGTCACAGTTTAAAGTATTGGTCCATGATGCAAGAAACCTATGACTGCACTCCATTTTTCAGCGGGAGGGGGCCCAAACCCATATGCCCCTTTTGAAGACAGTAACTTCACTAGGAGCTGTTTAGCCATGAAGCAACTGCCTTCAGCAAAGCTGAAAGTGCACCACTTGGCAAAAAATAGTTAGCAATGTTCAAAGGGCTTCTGAAAAAACAGCATGACTCCATGCACCAACAGATACTTCCCCAGAAAGCATCAGACCTAGGTTCTGACCTCTGCTCCAATAACTGTTTATGCACTGTATGTTATACAGTCACTGGATAAACACAGCTATGTATTTTTTTTGCATTGGATGCATCACTTTGTGGATTTAATACTATGATTTTCTGGCCATAACATCATAATTATGTCTTTTGCTACTTAACTCTTGAGGGAAGTGAGCTCAATGTCTAAAACATAACCAAAGCAAACTTTTAAATCAAAATCTGCATGTCTGAAGTTATAAGAAAGCCAGTAATTTCTGCTGGCTTTGTCCTTATTTTCCTTCTATTTCGCAGAAATATGACCTCGGACTGTATTTTTTATCCAGAATTGGTGGGGCAGTGCTGTAATACCTCCAGAAATGCTACTCATCCTCTATTGAATCCATAAACTTTGACTGAGTCTACAAAAAAAAAAGTACAGTTTTATTTCCAGAATGAAATAATAAAATCGAGTTTTACAGAAGTATTTAGACCAGAAAATCTTGTAAATTAGCATCTCAGTTTTGCATCTGTACCTTTCTGAGTTCCCTGTCATTATTGTTCTTATGCTGCCAACAAGCCAATTGCCTTAAAATAACCACCAGTACCCCAAAATAACTATTTTTGAATGTGCAGTGCTATATTTGACACTCGTTCACCAATTAATATTCTGGGTTTTGCACGTCAGTTTACAACTTTTCAAGTCTATTTTAATCTCTACAAGTACTTTGGTTGCTGAAATTTTGATTTATTTAAAACGAACTATCACAGAAAAAAACAACCCTCTTCTACCAGGTTAACACTCTAATGTCTAGGCTGCAGATAATCTCAAATAGATGTTTTCATGAATTACTGAGTCATTTAGCACCAAGGCAAGTGAGAGGATTACATTTGTTTAAGACACAACAAAAGCACATGATACCCTGTGCTATACATCTGCATATTACTGTCACGAACAGGGAAGCAATTCTGAGTACGGCTGCCAAATTATGTTTTTTTCCAGCATGAGCTCCCAACAGGGTGCACAGCTTCTTTCTTTTCTGCATTGATACAGCAGTCCCCAAGGCAGATGCGGCAACCTGTTATGCCCGGATCTGATTCAAGGTCCCCTCCAAGTCAACAGCAAAAATTCCTTTGTTTTCAATGGGAGGAGGACCAGGTTCCCAAAGAACTTGCAGTTCAGCTTCTGTTTTAAGTACCTTTTCACCCCAGGACCTACATGGTTTTTCACAGCATCCTATCTCATCTTCCCCCTCCCTATTCTCAGCTCAACTGTATGAACAGAAAAATCTCCATGCACGTTTGTAATCAAATGGGGTGCAAACTCCATTTAGATGCAAATTTGGGAGCACTCCAGAACTTTATGCTAACTCAGACACACATGAAGAATTAATTGTCTGTGTTAGCCCATCTGTTGCCTACTGTACTTTAGAGCAGCCCAGAACACAGTTTAGCACATCCCATTTTCTTGCCACCTAAAGTCAGGATGAATTTTTGTTACAAAAAAAAAAAAAATTCAAGAGACTAAAATTGTACATTTTCCTATACTATGGGATAGGGACTGCTGTTTCAGACAATACTACAAATGTTTTCTTTGGCAACTTACTGGTTTGCAAATCATGTTTGTTAAATTATTTGTAGTCTGCAAGAACCGAACAAAAGGAATTTTTATGCATTAGACCAAGTAATAAATGTGAAAATAATTGTATTTAAAAAGAACTATTTTTTTACCCTTTCTTTAAGTGAATGGAGACAATAGACCTACCACACTGCATATTTAATAGCAGTTTACATGTGTTAACTCTTAAGAAGTGCAGTAATAACTTATCTCCTGAAATACATTTTAGTTCCTTGTAAACAGTAAGCAACCAAGACTGAAATGCCAATCATAAATATTTAGTAAACACAATTACCCATTATGTTACTTCATTAACATTTCTGCCAGAAAGAAGAAAAAAAAATTAGCACCGAAATACGGTGATACCATTTATGACCACAGCATCTTGGCTTTCACTTATATTGTAGATAATAAAATACTGATCAAAATCAGGTCTAATCCAAGAGCCCATGAGAACATCAAATGTTGATATGCTATGGTATTTGGTTTTAAAGAACAAAAATTTCAAAAACAGCCTGTGCAATCTAGATTAAGGTTTCAAATTTTGCATCAAAAATCACCTGCAAGTGGAAATAAGGTTTCTGTATTTCACACCTATTTTTCTTATCTTGTATTTATCATAGTATTTCTAAAAACAACACCTCTTACAAATGCTCACATGGGCAGCAACATTAGAGTCAGTCTAGAGGCTTCAATGACTCTTTGCTATGTTATCTCACAAAAGAGGAACCTGAAAGACACAGTGGATGAAAACGCAATTTATACCCTGTCCAATCTTATGTTAAAACTGAAAGTAAATTAACAAGTATAGACTTCTTATGAAATATAGACAGTACTGAAAAAATTATGAATTTTACAAAACTCTATAAGAAGCCCAGGAAAAACAGTGTGGCAAAGTCACGACTTGTGAATCAGGGATGGGGACTCAATTCCCACCTGCCACAGACTTCCTGATGATTGCATTAGGCAAGTTTTCACTTCTCTTTTTTTACCTTCATTTCACAGTTGGAAACAGCTAAAATACTTTTTTATTCATAGAAGAGGGAAAAGATAAATTTAGTTATTTTCATGATTCATTCAGATACAATAGCCATGAGAGTCATTCTAATATCCAGAATAAGTTAGACAGGCAGGCGTTATTGGCAGCAGTTTCAAATAATCCGTATGCAATATCACATTATACTGCAGTCTATCGAACAATCAGAAGGGAACCATCTATTCTTTTAAAGAGCATTCATATAAGACTTCCAGAGGAGTGAAAAGACTGCATGGCATGATGAATTTAACACAGTGTTAAATAGTACATTGTCCTATTAAATGTGTTTAATATACATCTTCCTAAATAATTTAAGAAAGTGGTTTTATACTTATATTTTCTGGAAGCATCCAGAGTCAGTTCAATGCCCGCACAGATGACAACAGCTTATTAATTTACTTCACTAGACTACCAATGTGGGAGCACTGCTTACCTTTATGCAAAGGAGAGAATATAACTCTAATCTGGGACTTTCTAGAGCAGAATACACAGTTTATTTCTAAATATAAAACCTTTCTCTGTGTATGTTTAAAAAACTTTACACAAAGCAGACAATGTTTAGATGAAGAGCACGATTTTAGCTGCAGGAACCCCAGAAAGAATGTTTTGAGACTGTTGAGATTAATACCTGCAAAGTTGTTCAAGTCTAATCAGAAATTTAAAATTATAACAAGGCCAGATACTCTAACCTAAGTAATAGATGGAATGAAGCTCAGATAGACAGATAGACAGACTCTCAGAATAGAGTTTTAATTCACAGCAAAGCATCAAGATCAAGTACCTGACTTAGGGATGTTCCCAGTAGTACTTACAGCTTAAATTAAAGGGTTATCTACACTTCAGAAGTACAATCACTCAAGTTAACCTGCAACACAGTCATTTGAATTTACAATTTTTTTTACTATAAAACATCTGACTTTTTACACATGTCGTTATATCGATTTTGAAAGTGTATTTTGACACTGAAGTACCTTCACCAACAGCTTCAGCAAAATAAATGTGTATGTCTAACTGTCCCAAAGTAATGGTTGGTTATCTGCCAAGTCCTCCAATTATTAGTCTCCATGCTTTTCTGGCTACATGGACAGCCCAGCTTTTTATCTGAATATCATAAAAGCTAGAGAATTTATGCACTGTATTAGGTCATCATGGACCCAACATTAGGTTGCAATTTAAGTGCAAGCACACAGTCGGTGACTATTAATGATGCAGAATTCATATCCAGTGTTATATCCTTTATTATTTGAGTATCAACATGGCCTCACCATGCCATTGGGAAGAAGTGTTTTAAAGTCCATCTGCACTGTCCTGCTTTGTTGATAAACCTCCAGATCACTGTGTAGGACCAGAGTACTCAAGTGCAGCTGCATGTCAGTGGTTTTCAACCTTTTTTTTTTACCTGAAAGCCCCCAGAACAAAGGTATAGATCTCTGAATAGCGGTTTTACACTCTCTGACAATAGGCTTGCCCTTCTCTACAACTTTTTTGAAGCTTGTGTCCCTAGACACAAACTAAAAAATGCTGGGTTTTGAGAAACACACTCCAACAAGCTAGAAGATAACATTCCAGTTTCCAATATAGCTCTTGGGGCTGCAGTATCTATGAGACTATTTACTGTAAAAACATCTCACTGCTCAACCAGTGCATTTTCTGGGAAATTCCCCATCAGTGACAACAACAATCAAATAATTGGATCTCATCACCAAGAAAAACAAAAGACATAAATCCATGAAGGCCATGAATCTAATGCAAATGCTGGATGATACAACACAGTATCAAGGGATGAGACTGGGGGGGGAGGCAGACCATTCATAAAGTTCACACATCTGGCAAAACATACTTCTTAAGGGTCACCAGACTAATGCAGTAGGATCCAGATTCCATTTTTTAATGAAATCAACTCCAAGTCACGATGTCAGACACTCCTGAGAGCCATCACTTCTGTTGTCATAAGACAGGTGAGTGCAAGTAGAATCGGTTTCCAACTCTCGCTTTTTCTTTTCCCTACAACTGCTGGCACTTCCTTAATATCAGGTAAATCATTGATGAAGAATCAAACGTTCAAAGAATTTTTGGGATCTCTAGGGAAGGAGAGAAACTTTGAAATGATGGGTTCCCAAAGGAGAGGGAAAAAAAACAGATAAGGAGAGACAAATTAAGGAGAGACAAAAGAAAACTTGATTCTCACAGACATGATCTTTGGAAATGGAGGATCACGTGGTTAATGATTGTCACATACTTTACATGTTCTCTTGCAGTCTTCAGTCTTTCAACACTTCTGAAGTACTAGATGTGTCCCTTAAGGCTCTCCAAACAAGTCCTCTTCTACAGCTTTGGACAATAAGAGATTCCCTTTCCTCCCTTAATGCATTTCTGCATTGCTTTAATGCTTTTCCCTTTCACAGAAGGCTCTGCCATCATGGATCTTAACAGGCATTATATTAGTATATTGACTGTGTGTATTGGGTTTGCATGGCAAGGTTTTGGTAGCAGGATGGCTACAGGGGTAGCTTCTATGAGAAGCTGTGAGAAACTTCCCCTATGTCCAACAGAGCCCATGCCAGCCAGCTCCAAGACAGACCTGCCGCTGGCCACAGCTGAGCCCATCAGCAATGGTGGTAGCACCTCCGTGATAACATATGTAAAACGGGGAAAAACAACCTGCAAAACTGCAGCCAAAGAGAGGAGCGAGAATCTTTGAGAGAAATAACTCTGCAGACACCAAGGTCAGTGAAGACGGAGGGGGAGGAGGTGCTCCAGGCGCAGGAGCAGATTCCTCTGCAGCCCGTGGTGAAGACCATGGTGAGGCAGGTTGTCCCCCTGCAGTCCATGGAGGTTAACGGTGGAGCAGATATCCACCGGCGGCCCGTGGAGGACCCCACGCCGGAGCAGGTGGATGCCCGAAGGAGGCTGTGATCCCATGGAGAGCTCGCACTGGAGCAGGCTCCTGGCAGGACCTGTGGACCGAGGAGCCTATGCTGGAACAGGTTTGCTGGCAGGACTTATGACCCCACAGGGGACCCACACTGGAGCAGTCTGTTCCTGAAGGACTGCATTCCATGGAAAGGACCCACACTGGAGCAGTTCATGAAGAACTGTGTAAATCTCTCATAAAGCATTCCAACGTTGTACAATGCACACACCAGCGTGGGCAGTGTTGCCAATAAGGCTTCACACACAAGCAAAGGAAGATGTTTCCTGACATGTGATCCTCAGAAAGAGTCCCTCTGGCTGCTCAAAACATTCATTAAGCAGCTCATTATGCTACCCATCTCTCCCAATATCCACAGGCTTGGATTCCTTGCTCTCAGAAAAGTCTTACCAAAACAGAAGAAAAAACAGAAAGCATCCAGGGAAAGGCAGATATTTTCCATCTCCTCAGAGTGTGGCCATCAGATATCTCGGTTTACCTTTCAGTTTTGCAAATGCACTTTCTGTTCTAATTCCATAACTACTCAGAAAATAGCTTGCAGCACTCTTCTCCCACCCATGTGTCCTCCCAAAAAGGCTACAAAAGCAAAATTTTGTCACTACAAGAAATCTAAACCATTCAAAAATTTCACCTTGAGATTCCTTTCCAGGAAAAGACATGCTAATGGTGCCAATAGAATTGGGAAGCTCAGCCTTAATTCCTAGCAGTAAAACTTTCCGTATGGTACTCCAGCTTGTGACCAGGAAAGAAAAGTATCCTTTGATAACAGTGCAGACTTCCTCAATACAGTAGCTCTGAATTTCCACCTACCAACATCAACCCGGTCAGCTATTCATTAGAAGCACATGGGAAGTAAACTAGACATGTCAAGGTGAAAAGTTTTATGTTCCTTGCCTGCCTCACAGTACTAAGAGATAGCTTGTTTCTTTATGTCCAAGGCAAGTTCGGATTTCTGGGAAAGTGTTTCTTATATCTGTGAAGGTCATCTCATATTTTCAGGACTACCCACTCATCACTAGTAGAAAAACTCCAAAGCATCATCCACTGGTGAACTGCATGCTTTCTGCCAGTCCCCTGCCACTCTGGTTCTCATTGCAAAAGTTCAATTAGGACTCGCAGCAACTTGGTTAAAATCAGCACTGAGGAGATTAATGTCTGGCAATTTTTCAGCCTTGATGGTTTTTTACCCACTCTAGGTTCTTCCTCTATGAGCCAACATATGCTACATCGATGTCCTGAGTGTATATTGACATTTTTAAAGGTGAAGTTTCATCTAAAGTGCAGGGTAGCCCCTAATTTGGATCTAGCTGAGGATGCCTACTAGTTTAAAACATATTCACTCTGTTCACACCAGTATTTTTTACTAAGATAAAATATACTGAAATTAATCTAATTTAAAATTTATTGAGCACTGTCACACAGGATTGGTTCAAGTTCAACTAAATTGTTTTGAAAAGCTGTTTTGCATTAATCTGTGCAACTTGTCTGCAAGCCCAGACATTGGGACTTTAGACTTCTGTGATTTCTTTTTCCTTTTTTTTTTTTTTTAAAGCACAAAAGTAAAACAAACTGGGGGGCAGATTTGGTTTTAATGAAGTTGTATTGAAAAAATTATAGTACAAGGGACAAGGGATAATGGTTTTAAACTAAAAAAGGATAAATTTAGATTGGACATTAGGAAGAAGTTTTTTACAATGAGGGTCGTGAGACACTGGAACACGTGGTCCAGAGAAGTTGTGGATGCCCCATCATTGGAAGTGTTCAAAGTCAGGTTGGACGGGGCTCTGAGCAACCTGATCCAGTGCAAGACATCCCTGCCCACAGCAGGGGGGTTGGGCTAGTCGATATTTAAAGGTCCCTTCCAACCCAAACCATTCTATTACTCTGTGATTCTCCTAAAACTGGTTCAAGACCTGCCCAACTCCTCCATGACACATAGCCATGGGAAGCGCAGTTCTGTTATCTACATACATAGAGATTAAGAAAGAGATCAGAGTAAGAAGGGGAAATGGGAAGATTAGGCCAAGGAGTCTTTCAGATCTGAGAACCCATTCTAAAGGTCCCCGAGCAAATATTTTGTAAAATGTTGCTGGATCCACTGGTCATTTCAAAGACTGAGGAAAAAAGTGATGAGCCCAAACTCGATGTTTTCTCTTAAAAGCCTTGACAAATTTTCTTCAAAATACATAGAAAATTGAGCTGCTTTTCAACAAAATACACCGAGTCTACAGGACAAAACATTAATACAAGCAACATATAAGAATGTTTACAGTTAGCTGACCAATTTGTAGAGAGTCATACAAAAATCAATCAACTCAAGAAGGAGTGACAAAACTTCTTCCCATGCTACATTTTTATCAAAACACAAGGCTTATTTGCATTTGGACTATGAAGTGGTGGACTGCACATCACCGCCTTTCTTATGTACTCCAGACTGTCACGTGAAATGTTTCAAGAATTGGGGACCCACCACACCAGTGTTGAATGCAAAATAGGATGGGGATGCGTGTTGAAGTTTTCACGTTGTAGACCAGGCGCAGTCTTCCTGGGTCTAAGAAATAGGCATAACCCTCCAGAACAATTCATGTAGCACCCAGCTTGATGGGGGTCAGCTCTGTGTTGTGAGCCACCTTCTGGCCACCACTCTCACTATGGGAAGGGCTTTACGTTCTTTCCGAGATTCTCTCCCTTGATAAAAAGTTTTGATACAAAGGCACTAGCACAGGATGGGCAAAAAAAAAATCAACAGATTCTGAATGCCTGAAGTGAGCCATAAGAATGACGGATCTCTCTGAAGAACTCAAGCCCTATGAAGTGCAGCAAATTGAGTACTGTCCCACAAAAGGAAAAAATAACAATCAAGGAGGAAACATGCATTAGTTATTCATAAAGTCTAGTCTGGAACAATACGTGAAGTTAACTGGGGCTTCTTTGTATATATCACCTGTCACAACTTTAAAATCTCAGAACTTTGTTAGCATCCACCAGCAGCCCTGATACACAAAACCTTCCTCCCAAAACCTATATCTAATAAGACAGCTGTGTGTGAGGTTTACACTTTACTACCAACAACCCCCACTTCTACTCAAGACCAGACAACTGAAAAGGTCTATTGAGAGTCTACACACTGACACAATCAAGAAACTCAGGTTGAAGTGTGATAATTTCAGTGTTCAGCACTATCAATGTGAAATCAAAAGATGGGCATTCTATATATACACTATGGGCTTGACATCATTTATTTCAAACTCAATTTAAGCTTCCAGTATCTCCATTTTCAAATATTTGTCTGTCATTATCCTTTATTCATATAATCCTGAGGAAAAACTTGTTTAGTTGATATTTATCCTGGCTAAAAATAAGTGAGCACTTACTTCTCAGCTGTTTCAACCTCTAATTAAAACCAGTTCTACAGCCAGACACAGACACTGTGCTAAGAAGAAACAGCCTCAAGTAACACAATTTTAATTGTTAAAGAAAGTGGTTCATAAGCAATTATATCTTGTCAGCTCTAACAGTTAATCTAACCTCTTCAATGACACCCAGTTATTTTCACCCTCAACAACCTGCCACGAACCAGTAATTATGGCCCATACTTGCTCTCTCCGCCGACACTGATTTCCAGACTACAGAGACGTAGGCAAATGAGCTTATAACCTTAAGATAACCAAAGGACACTAGAGAGGTTATTTTTTGCAACATGACATTTATTCCTGAAATTGTTTGACCATTAAACAACAATCATTTCATCGTTTAATCTGATTCTAACTGATACTCTGCTTCAAATGGAAAGCTTTTCCACTTTATCTTTTTTTTCTATTTGCAGCAAGTCATTAAAACAAAATTAATACATGATGAAAAAACTGCAATGAAGGGAAAAAAAAAACCTGTAGATCTTATTTTGCTCCAGGGAGATTAAGATTTCTCTTGCTTGAGAAGGCGGAGGAGGGAGAATTGAAGTTGTCAAGCAGTGGTTACACAAGTACAGACTCCCAACCCCTTCTCCCACCTTCCCAAAAATGACTGGCAAAAGACATCAGTTCTTAACGTTTGGTTGCAGTCTGACAGAATTCATGCAAGAACATCAGCAATAACCTTTGAGAAGTCAGGGAGTCAGGGAAGTACACCTCAGGAAGACCAAAGAGAAAAAAACCATCATCCTTGTCTTTAAAAAGAGATTAAAGGAAGAGCCAAAGAAAAATGGCCAAAGTATTTTTCCTAGGAAAATACTGAAAAATACAATAGGGTAACAAACCTGTGGGTACAGCAAAAGCAACATGTTCTAAAACTTTTTGACAATCCCTCATGACATTCTCATCACAAGATATGAAGTTAGTCTTGTGTGGTTGTAAAAGTGGCTGGGAAACTTTACTTGGGGAAAATATAAATGGAAACACGACATTTTAAAAAGTAATATGGGTTATTTACGAACTTTATGAATTTGAAGGTCATAATTGAAAGACGTGCTCTCACAATAGCAAGTATCAGTGGGTATTTGAACAGATTTTTCAATTAAACATTGCAATCTCAATAATAAGCATAAGCAAAATACACTATGGGGTATGTAATTCTTCAGGTTTGCATGACAACACAAGGTATAAGCTGTGCCTGCAGAGATTGCAAAGGAATTTAAGGATGTTAAGCACTAAAAGCAGGAACTGAAGAGATTGCATGATCCTATTCACCTGCTATGTACTGTTGATTCTTAAGACACGGAGTCTTACCATGTTATGTCAACAAAATGTGGTACATCACCTGAGATTTAAACTGTTTTCTTTGGTGCCCTCTCCTATTTATAGCCGATAACCCAAGCCACAATATAGCTGATTTTAAAGTGAATGATACTTTTAGTAGTTACTCAGGTGGAAAGTTGTTAGAACTAGTGCTACTTTGCACGTAATGTCTGGTCCAGCAATTTTGCTGGAGTAGGATACATCTTTGAAAAGTTTTGCTTTAGGCTATTGGCTAAAAGTTTCATGTATGTATGTCATGTATATCAAATTACACATGTAACTACTATCAACAGAAGTCTGAAGCATGTACACTGGAACAAGTTAAGCAGCACAAGAATTTTGTGTTCTCGTGAAGCAGACTTTCCAGATCTCTTTAGTCATAAAACCAACTAATTTTCTTTTAAAAGAGCTGAAAATTTGAATAAAGTCCACCCAATAGGTTACAGTTACTTAAATTTCCCTGATGCAGCCTTCTATACAAGGAGGTCAAGTGTTTAAGGGAAGAAGGAAAATGTAGAATATTATTAAATAAAAGGAAGCTCTAGGGCATCACCCTAGTGCAAAACATGTTTTATTAATACACTTTTCTTTTTTCTGTGGCTCAGTGGTGTTATCAAAAGTTCAATTCCAAAAGACCATCTCTCTTGGTTACCAAACTGCAAGATTTAAAACTTTTCTATTTCATCTTTCGTTTTCCTTTCCCACATCCACACTCTGTAGTTTGCCAACTGCCCTTCAGTGCCCAAATTTCCATTGAAAGAAAGTTCTAACTCAGCCAAGCAAATCAGAAGAATTTGGAGGCTGCACAGATGGGAAATCATTACATGAAAACCGTTAAAGAGAAAGACATTAATTGCTCTCTCCCTTCCTCTTACAATGAGGAGTTCTTCCAATGTACAGTTAAGGTGCCATAGACAAGGGCATATCTAAAGAATCAAATTCTATTTTAAATCAGATTAAAATTCATTTATCCTCTCAATACAATGTAAAAAATAAAATTAAACAAAAAAATCACCAAAGAAATCAAGGGACTTAAAGACAATATTCTCCCCCCTCTGCATCTTCAGGCTATTGGATCATTCTTATTATATAATAAGTAAGCCAACTCCGAGAAGTTTATAAACAAATTTAGTCTAATCAAACAATAAATGGTGGTTCGGCAGCCAAACAGGTTTGGATATCCATGTACAGCTTGGAAAACTGCCTTGGAGAACAGTTCTTCGCAGTGCAAAGTCCCAAACACAGAGATTTCACTGTAAGGGCAGAAAGTGAATTAAATCAGAGCATGATTTCAAGTATTTAACATCTTTTCCCTTCAATGGAAATTTTCTTTTCTTTTGCTAAGCAAAAGACTTATTTTCTAAGAACAAACTAAATATAGAGATAAAGAGAATCAATACAGGGCACACTTTGGAAAACCCTAAACTAATGACACCAGTCACAGTCTCCAGAAAACTGAGAGTAAGGAGGTCACGAGTTTATAACTGGAAGCTGCTCGTCCCTACTAGCAGCAGATAGTGTTTTTTTCTGCTGAGTACTCGCCTCAAAACAGGTAATGTCTTCTTCTCAAAATAAACAGGAGATAAAAAGTCTGTTTAAACATTTGCCATATTGTACATAGTATATTAAGCAGCCTGTACATGGAATACTTTGGTAGATGTCCTTTCCTGCGTTCCTAAAGCTCTCTAGGAACATAACAACAAAAAAAACACAGGACTACAAACAGAGCTGAGCTATAAATAGAAATTTTTCCTACTAAAATTATTACTAGAATTTCTTGGTAAATAGCTTTAGCTGAAAGAAGCCTGAGAGAAAGTTTGATACGATCCCCTTGCAACCCGCAAAGTATCCACTTCTAGCCAGATGTTATACAAAACCAAGTAGAGAAGCTGCCGCCTGGAATAAGACAGGCCATCAGAGACATCTAATTATACTCCGTAACACTTTGCTATTTACACAAAACAACATCAAACAAAATAAAAACCACTCCCATTTTTCATACAGGAAATTAAAAGCCCTAATTATACAATCAGCATTAGCAACACAAATGTTACTATTCAAAGCAAGAGAAGCATTTTACAATCCCAGGGGAAAAAAGAGGAACAAAGAAACAAATATTTATATTGGCTCTATCTTTATTTCAAAAGTATGATCACATTACATTCATTGAACACTTTTTTAAGTGACGAAGTCAAGCACTCAGAAACTAACTAAAACTGGAATAGTTTGGCTAAGCAATCATAATTTAGCTCTGTAAATCACATATATATTTTTACAGACCTGTAATTACAAAATGATACACTATTTCTTCCCACTGGAGCCTCATTCCAGGCAGGTGAGGCAGTGAGCAGGATATAAGATGTTCAAAGAGCAAAAAATTTGTGTATTTATTTTTATCCTGACATTTGGGGATGCCATGCCACCCAGTCTCTATGTTGGCTTCAGAACTGTTAATTTCCTTTTAATAAGACACTTTCACTATCATGTCATTCAAGCACCAGTGCATGTTATCTTCTTATCTGCCCTGTGGAAAAAAAACATGCTACCTTTCTCCTTTTACAAATAAGGACAGTGAATCACTGATGGAGCTGAGGGCAGAACTTGAGAACTTGTCTCCAGTCACAGATTTGCAGATTGCTCATTCCTGCAGATCACAGATGGACTTAGCATTTAATGTTCCTACAGACCTCAGGAGAAGTGACAAGAGTCCAGTTCTGTCATAAATAGCATCCAAAAAGGGGATACTCGCAATTTTAGTGGCCATCCATCCTAAAATTGCTTTAACTAATCCTTTAAAGAGGAAGCAAGGCTTACATACAGCCTCCTCTGTATATCATTCATCTAATTCATAAGAACAGTCTACCTGTCCTTGTAATCTCTGGCTTCATTCCCTACATGCATGGTGATCTATCAGGTGAGACACAGGACCTACAAACTACAGCCCCAGCAGCTTGCCCTCACCCTTACCGAATTTCTTGAGCTCTGCCCATCTGTTAACCATGTATTATTAAATAAAAAAATCTGCCCTTCTCACAGTTTCTTCTTCCCAGTGTTACCATTCCTTCCCTCCTCCCCAGTAATGCTTCCCTGTGCACTGCTGACAGCAGTGTGGGACCAGATTTTGATAAGAGTATTTGTGCTCAGGCAGTGTTTTGACAAGCTGCCAAAATTCTGCAGACAACAAAAGCAAGAGAAAAAGAATATCTGTTTTCAATCTTTTGTAACTGAGCTAAAAAAACACTCTAGGATTTCAAGTAACAAAGAAAAAGCTCTTTTTTTGGCTTTGCAGTTATCTCTGTTGAATTCCAAAGACCTGCAGTAAATGATACACTTAATAGAATGTCCTTTAAAAAAACAATCTTTTTACAAAAATCTTTTATAATTAAAAGTGTTAGGCAACCTAGCCTAGAATAAGAGGACATCAACTGCAGACTCTTGATGCCCTTAAAAAATAATTAAAAGTGCAGATCATCAGACAGCAGCAGTAGCCAAGGGCTACATAATGTGCAAATCCCAAATTCACCTCAGTGAAACGATACTTCCACATCTGTGCAACGTTGACTTCATTTCTTCCTTTCCCATCCCACACTTTTCCTGGTCTACCAGCTATGTGCAATTAAAATAATGTTGCCTGAGGCCATATCACTTCTTTCATAGGGTTTTTTTTTTCCAAAGATAAGGCAGGGAAACAAGAGGGAACCAGCTAGGAGCTCAAATTCAGAAGAGAGACACAACCTCTGAATCAGTCGCTACCAAAAGCGCAGCCCCTGCCACAGAAAACCATCACAATTTTGATCCTAAGTGTTGAACTACAAAGTAAGCTGTACAAAGAAATCTCCATGGAGGTTTCTATGGAAAATATCCTACAATGCAGCTTCAGACTGCTGTGGGGAGAAAAAAAAACAGTCAAAGTCCCCAAACTCCACATAACTTACAACACTGAAATCTTGTTCTGGTGCTCAAAATATTAAACCCAATGAAAAAGCAGCCCTCCTTCTTCAGCAGAACTACGTCAAGAAGTGTTTTAAAAGTCTAAAAATGTGGACTATACAGGATTATTACTAATTGTTTCAAAGCTGTATGAATGACTTAGTTTTCAGCGATCCTGTCAAATCATCCTCTTGGCATTCACAAAACATCCACACAGAAGCATCTTTCTTCAAAACTTCCATTATTTAAATGTATTTAACAGGTTTGATTTGGCTCTCAATTGTTGGAGATTCATTGCTCTGAAACATCAATGTACCATTAGATTGTCCTAAAACAGCCAGCACCGTATTGCTAATGACTCAACAGGGAAATTACATCTGCGTTCCTCTGCACATCTAGTCTTCTCTTGGGACGAGGACAAAATGCACATCCTTAGCCTAGAAACTCCTCCTTGAAATTCAGGCACATTCCCCACAGTGTCCCATTAGCTACTAGAATGAAATTTATTTTGCTAAGTAGAGATAGAAGGAAGTCTCTGATACACTACACAAGAGGAAACCACCTCTCATCCTTCAAATCAAGCACAGGAATAATAACAGATATTCGGTCACAAAAAAGGGGCAGGCACTTTCTCTAGTACAATACACTCAAAAAAACCCCTAATGTTGAACTGTGATTTCAGCATGTGCTTGGTAAACACACTGAAGAGTACAGCTGGATCCTCTTTTGGAAGGATGGGATGAACTCTACTAATGAGATGAAGTTGGAAAATGTTATTTCATCCTCTGTCATCACTTCATTAGGTTTCTCCCTATTGTTGGAGGCTATAAGACTTTTTCCTCTAATAAGTTTCATTTTGTGAGTCATTACGCTGCTTCCTTTGTAATTCAGAATCCTACCTGTGATTATATCACAAGCTTGACTTCAAGCAACACAATTTGCTCTGTGAGCAAAGCATCTTTTCTGATACCCTTTTGTTATGCTTGCAAAAGCTGATGCAAGTAGCAGACAGTACTGTGGGATCCATGCCCGCCAGTCCCCCTAGCCTGCCTGGGCAGACAGTGGAGAAAAGGTTTTTCTGCCATTTGATGCACTTTATCCTGAAGCAGGCATCTAAACCAGGCCAGACATCAACCTAAAAGTGCCCATTTCTGTCCACTGATTACAAAGTGGAAGTGACTGGCTCAATATTGGGTAAGATGAATATTACCTCTGAATTTTTCCTGCTCCAGACTCATTTCTGCTTTGCTTTTTTTTTTCCTTGTTTCTGAGTAGCAGAACCTGTACACTTCTAATTTCTGTTTGCTCTTCTTTGCCAGGCTTTATCTATTACTATGCACTGTAGGTTTTCATCATTATTTTTCATACTCCTGGGATGTTCGCTTGTGTACGTTATACAAGTGTATCACTATCTTCATTCCTCTTCTGCTTCTAGCTTGCCTAGCTACTTCTTCCCTTTGGACAGGAACAAGGAATATGCTCCACAGGGAACATCAGGCTCAAACCACTTATTTATCATATTCTGCTTCTTTAATAAAGTATATTAAGATTGGAACTCAAGCAGCTGAAGTAGTCTTTACATGTATTTTAGCAGTCAGGCCTCAGCAGATTGCTAACAACAACTGTAAGCTGCTGTTTTCTCTGAGCTGCTGTTTTCTCAGTTTCAGAAGGGAGCGACTATGTCAATTCACACATTTGTTGGTTAATAGTATAGACAGAGAGAACAAGAAGAGGAGAAGATCATGGTCACCCACAAAAACACACACAGAGAATTAACAGGACTAAAGAAAGGAGTATTTTCTGCTGTTCTATATATGCTTCAGTGCTTAAATCAAATATGTCTGAATTATTTTTATGAAAAAAATTATCATCTGTAAAAATCTTAACATAAATAATTCTGAAGAGCTGGAAATCTCAGATTAACTTGGTCAATGATAAAGAAAACATATTCTCCAATTTCTTGCACTTTTTCTTCATTAGAAATATTACATGGGCCAAGCAAATGAGCTGATGGATTGACTATTTAAAGCAATGCGATTTTAAACTCTTTTCAAAACATACAGTCATATCTCTAATAAAGTCAAGAATGTCAAATACTCCCTTCTACTGGGGACACTCAGCCTTTAATCTCATGCTTCAGATCACTGCAGGCAAGTTTATGAAATATGTCAGTCTTCACATACCCTCACAAGCTGGAAATATGCTTGTACGCTCTAAAGAGAAGGTATCTGGACATTCAGCATACAAGAGCAATAAGGAGATGCACGTAAAGGGTCACAGTCCAGCTCATTTGGTAAAAGTTGCATCTAGCAGGATGTTTAAAAATGAAGTGTTTGTTTCTCAAAGTAAATCACTGAAACATTAAAGCAGAGTTTTAAAAATAGTTTTTTCTATCATTCGAGAATTTACATTTTTATGTCACTCTATATTTACAAGCAGCTTCTCTACCCAAACATCAATTTGACATTAAAAAACCCACACATATCAAAGGAATGATATGCAAAATAATCACTGAGTACCAGTGAGTAGAAATTAATTTTTAAAATAAGCCTTTTTGAATAGATTATTCTAGCAATTTGAACGTGTACTTTTTCTTAGAAAAAGGTAACATTAATATTACAGGGATGACTTTTCTCCAGATGCTACCAGTTGTGAGGTAAAAGTGTCTGTTGCTGTACACATACGAATGTAACACAGAAGACACAAAACTAATATAGAAGGTAACTGAGAAACAGATCGTTTATTAAACTGTTGTATCCAAAGACGGTTTTAAAACTTCATATAGTTGTTCTAATGCAGTCTAGTCACCAGTAGAAAATTCACATATGAAGAGATTTATGGCTAACATTTTTCTTTCTAATTCACTTGTCTAATTTCACTTTTAACAGAGATGTTCAATATCTACAAATCCGATGAATTAAAAACTGAGGCAGTGGGTTCCAGCACTTCTAGGGAAAATGGGAGCTATTGAAAAAAATTACTTATTATTGAAAATGTTAACCCGAGCTTTCTCCAAGTGACAAATAACTGTACCGCTTATTAACTCATGTCAATAGCAAAGACTAAGGATAGCTGGCAAAACAGCCCTACATTTAAAAAAAAAATCTCTGAGGCTGGAGACTGAGCAGGAGGGAGATCAACTTACTTTCACTTTAATTAAAATGCACTAGCTACTAAAGGGAGGAAACTCAGAGCGTTTTTTTTATCACTGAAACTTTCAACTAAATGTCAGCAACACATTTCAATTTAAGTAAGTAAACTGCAAAACAAATAATTCGAGAATAGATAATTTCAAATTTTATGGTTAATAAATGTACACCTCTTTTTTACCCAAGACAAACATGCCTTAATTGCAGTCTCGGTGCATAAAAACTCCCTAGCAAGTTAAACAGAGAATTATAAAACCCCATTAGCTTTTCAGCAGAAATTTAGATTAAATATGGAAATTTAGATGCAAAGTTGCAAAAACTAGGTGAACCATCTCTGACTAATGCTAAAAGAGTATATACTGCCTTACAATTCATAATACAGCACTACAAGAAGCAAACAAGAGCAGGCACAGATATAACCAAGTTTTTAAAGCTTGTTTTCTCTAAAAATTATCAAGGTAGATTATGAGAAAAATAAATGAGAAAAATCAAGGTAGATTATGAGTAATACTATTCAGTAGATTATGAGCAAAATAAAATTAAATGAGATGATCAAAAATATACCACACAAATGATCTTCTCACACCATCCAGAATATATTGCACAACAAATTTTAGTTTAAATCTGAGCTAGAGATCAGACCAAGGTTTGCATATCTTTTAACTTAGCACACAACTGGTTTTGGAAAGGGTTGTGGGCTGGAGGTAAAGGCACTGTAGATGGAAAGCAGGCACAATGCAAAACTACGAAGAATAGTTAAGTTGGATCAATTATGGTGGAACATTGCACTAACAACCTGACAAAAATACTACATTAAAGGTTTACAGTTTCTAAAATCATTAAAATTATTTGAGAACGATAATCAAGTAGATATATGAAAAGAAAATATCCTTTTATCAGTCTGATTACCCTATTTCACTGACTTCTTTGCTGGATCTTGTATAGGTATTCATCAGCAGTTTGGTTAAGAAAAGGCATTTGCTCTCAGACCCTCTTTACTGGTTTTAATATTTCCTTACAATGAACTGACAGTAACCCAGTTTATAGAGTAAGACCATTTAAAGCCATGATTCTGCTTACTCTTTCCCTACCAGACTCAAAGGAAAAGTTAGCCCTAGATTCTCATATTAACATACGTAACTAGCTATGCAACCCCCCCAAAAAGAAGGAAAATGGGTTATTACTGAGTAGTACCTAAGCAAATACTTATGTACAAAATATATGCATCTACAAGCAAAATTAAGAAATTTAGGGGACAGTTACACAGCTAATAACTCAGTCCTAACCACACCAAATAAAAGGCAAATTAAATTAAATTAAAAGAGAAGATGCTGGAAATGGATAATTAGAAAATAACCATGATCCAGAAGATCCTGCCAGCTTGCAGCTGTAGTGACTGACAGAATATTGACAGAAAGCAGCCAACCCTATCCACCAATTACACATCTGTTTAAAAACTGCAATGAAGACATGGTCTTTTAAAGCAACATTAATGTCCAAACAATCTTCTCTTTGAGATAAAGCAGAGATGCCACTACATGTTGATCTACCTCGAAGGCTTTTTGGGGTGAAAAAGAAGAGTGGGGAAAACATGAAACAAAAACCAAACACATATCCTCTGGTGGGAAAACATGTCCAAAACCCCTAAACCCCCTAAAAATTTCTACGCACATCTAATATACATATATAGTGTGCACAGATATATATACACACACGTATGTGTCTGTGTACAGTGTGTATATGTATAAAAATAGCTATGTATGCATAAAATCTCAAAAATATACAAATATATATAAAAACTACATATATTTGTGTATATATTTCTGTATATGTTAATATGCGCATATATATATATTTATATACGTTCACACACACACACAAAATCTCAGCCACGTCTCTTTCTCAAAATTTGCATCCCAAGAATAACATCAAGTTTGGTTGAAGAGAACCAGATAATAAGTAATATATTATTTATTAATATAAGATCAATATAATTTGGACTGTTACCTGTTTCGACAGTAGAGCACACTAACCACTCTTACTTCCAGTCCCTTTTTTCGCATTGCTGCTCTGTACTGACAAGCCTGGAAATGAGGAGAGCTGCTACACCATATTCCTGTCTCCAAAGCCCCAAAAGACACTAATTAATTCATAGGCCATAGCTTAGAAATTTATGAAAGTGAGTATCTGAAACTTAATTGAAGCAAAGGAAAAACTCTTCCTTTTTTGACTTGTAAGAATTACACACTGGCCTCTCTACATTTTTAAGTTAACTTCTATTATATTACTTTATTCAACTGTTAAATGTATTTAAAGCTATCAAACCATATGAGAAAAATGTCAAAACTGAAAGTGCTTACAAAACAAGGAACATCAACTTACACCCAAAGAAAACTAAGCTCTCAGATTCTACCCCTACATCACACTCCCCACCTCATCCTTTAAAATCACCGTTTCTTGAAAACATGGGCTTTTTACTCCACGTCAGGTGCTGACCCCCTACTTTTCATCACGAACAGGCAGGAGGTGAAGTAGATGAGCAAAAGAAGAGCATAAATAAACTGTTTTTAAAAAATGAAAATAAGCAGTGGATTTGGGGAAAGGGTGCTGTACCAGATTATCTCCAATTCACTAGACCATCCCATCTGATGCACTTCAGAAGTGCTCCCACCCTGAGGGGAGGTGGAAGGGTTATCACCGCCATTTCACAGATGGAGTGTTTCATCCAGCTATGTAACGCACTAAGGGAAGTGGAGCAGAGTCTGAGGGCTTCATCTGAATCCTACCCCAAGGCTTCCAGTAACTGCACTGGGACTTTATTTACTGAAGTTGAACAAAAAATTCACAACAGAACTGGCGAAACATAACAATGGATTCGTTCTCATCAACTTTAACATCTGGTTTCTGAATTAACATGGAAGGAGTTATAATTATTAAACCAGAGTAATCACAACAAATAGCAAGCGCTCCCTGCCTCCAGAGTGACTGACTATTTCCTACAAGTTACTGCTTTTTGTTTGCATCCATTTATCACTTTTTTTTTTTTTTACAAATTGTAAATACTCTCAATTCTATCTCAAGCGATCCATGTTTCTTGTTTTTATTGATCAGCACCATCAACTGGCTCAGTTCTGTGCGTCAGAATTTCATACTGTAAAATGCCTCAGTACAATATGAATTTTAGGTACAGTTACCATATATATGGTCCCATGCATACAGGTGTTCTCCTTCTGAACGAATAAGCAAACACTCCTTGGTAATCTGGTTAGAACAAGTTTTTCTAAATTTAAAAAAAAAAAAAAAAATCTCATGAGAAATAAAATATCCCAGTCCCCAAACATCGTCTGCTCAATGTGTAACAGTCATCTAATCTGCAGGTTTTTTTCAATTAGAGAATAAATTTCCCTCTATGTTTTATGTCATGTACAAGCTGAAATTGTTCCCCTGAACAGGAGGTCAATATCCTATAAAAATGGTTAAATGAAACCTTCTTCAAAAGCAGTTTTCTGAAAGAATCAGAGATATTAAAACTGGTGGCAAAAATTCTTTTTTTCCTTGTATCTCAAAAACTGTTTGCATTTATACAAGCAGAACTGAACCTAGTGGTGAAGACTGATTATACTATCAAGAGCCCCCAATGCTTATTAAACTGTGAATTAAATTAACAACAGAATTCAAGATGCTGGAATCTACTCCATTGCCAAAATACTACATTATTTTGATGGAAATTTTAACCTCATCCTTGCTCGAGTGATAGAGCAGGATGGCAGTTAAACTAGGCATTTGTACAAATTTCAGCACTTGGGTTAAATGAAGCGGAAAGATTGGACTTTATTTCCCTTCCCACACAATTCATGCTCTACAAATAATTGGTTTTCACTTCCTGGTGCACTGCAGGTCTGCCCCAACTTGCTCGATTATAACAACCAACACTGGTAGGGCAGATCATGCCTTTCCCTCTTACTCATTCCATCTAGTCTTCTGCCCTTCTGGCAAAATAGATATACTTTTTACTAATATTTTTTTTCCCAATCTCATTTCAAAACAGATTGTTTCTTGTCTGTCTGACCTTTTTTAATTAGACTTAATAATCCACGAAAATATTTCTTAGCAAGAGTGGGCAGAAAATGCTGTATCTAGATGAAAACATTTGCTTGAACAGGAAACAAAGCATTTTTAAAAAGTCTGTGCAAAAAATGTAAAAAATGGAATTAAAGTATTTGCTCTGATGGTGCAGTTGTACAGGCATCATGAAATCTCCAATTTATTTCCCAAATTCCAATCACTCAACTAGAGATACTCTTGTTTAAGTTCACCGCCAGGCTGAGACAGCGTGAAAACAACCGACATACAGACACAGTCAAGAATCCCTAAGCGAACATCCCAGCTTTTTTCTCACTTGGTTCTGCTTCCCAATTTTTTTCCCAATTATTTCTGAGCCAGATCAAGCTCACCACATGGGCTGCACAAACCTCCCTCTTCCTTTCCCCATTTCCTTTCTAGTTTTAAACTAATAGACTGACGTAGCTCCCCTCCTCTGTTAAAAGGCTGTGTTTATCCCCAGTTTAACATAATTCTTCTCTTTTTGTAAAATTAATCTCCAGCACGCTCAACGGAAGTTTTCCACATGTTCTACTTGGATGAGCATGTATTAGTTAGTGGGTCCTATTTTTAGCTGTTTTGCCTTACTTTACAGTTTATTTCCTTAAATAGCAATCTGGATATCAACATAAGAGCTACACAGATGAAAAATAAAACATATTCACTGTTTCACATACATTTAGAGCCATGGAATTTTAAGTTTATAAATAGGAACATCTGAACTGAGAAGGAGTGCAATGTAGCATTGTAAGGTTAAACTAAAGATTTTATTATTATGACTTGGCAACTTATACAAATTTTTTTCTTGTGAAATAAATCCACTTAATTTTAGTTTGGTTTTTTTTAACAATGGAGCTGCAGCAGCTGCCACAGACTCTACTGGCAATCTTAACTATACTATAAGCTTTATTCTGAATCCTCTTTAGAGTTCAGGCACGTCAACTGAGGTGGACAGGATCTCCCTCTGGAGGCCTTCAGAGGCATCTTCCTCTCTCTCCTGACAAGGCAGGAAACTTCACTTGGTTGCACAACAGGTTGGCTCCTGCATGCAAATTCAGCCTAAAGATGCTCATTCTCTCCTTCCCATTCCCCATCGACCATATACTGATCTGTATTGCACCCCTCTGTCTTAAGTAAAAGAAGAAAGCAGCTGTGTGTTCAACAGGCAACTGCTATCTTGCTTCTTTGCACTTTGAAAATAAGGCATTTTAAACTATCAATTTATCTACTAATACGTATCAGTAAGTGTTCAGCAACATAGTATAATGCTCTCGATAGGTTCTAAATACCCATTCCTGCAATGTCAAGTGCGTAGTTATGTTACTACAGTAAGATTCCCAAGTATCTGTCTTTTGAGTAAAAAGCTTCAAGAGGAAGCTGATGATCTAGCTATTGCCAAAATTTATTTTTTAAAATTGACATTATAATTGAGAAAATTAGTATGAAGGCAGTCACAAACCACTGAGCGTTTCTCTTGTAGTAACTCATTATGCAATGTTTTACACTAAGCGTTCGTAACTGATCATTTTTATCTTCACAAAAATGGGAATCAAAATAAAACTAGGATAATATTTTTGTACCTCCAGCAGCAACACAAAATCATAAGTTTGATTCCTGCACGACAATATTCTGGATCTTTGCTACTGTCAGTGAATATGAAAAGTTTGAGAAGAAAACATTATGAGGAAGGGGGGAAGATGGTTTCAGGTAAGTGCCATTTACATACCTCAAATTAAATTGAAAATTTAAGAAAACACGTGCTGCACGAAGATCTAGTATCCACTGCATATTATTAAAATAAACCAATTACAGATAACAGCATATATTACAAAGAGGGAGACAGCTGTAGATTAATAAAAAAAAATGAAACAAAAGATAAAGCATAAATAGACACAAGACCAGAAAGAGCTGAAAAATACTAAGACCAACATGATTTCCTCCAATATACTGACAATTACAAAACAAATCTATTTCAGAAGAAACGATGCTCACTGCACAAGTTTACTGAACTTAAATGCTACTGCTGAAATTAGCTCAGTTAAAATCCATCATTCTTAGACACATTTGCCTTTACACAGAAATCTGGTTTTACAGATACACACTTATAGTTTGCAGGCTTAATTTTCTTCTAATACTTACTGCTTCACTGATTCTCTAGAATTATGTCTTCAACAAAACCCAGAGTCTAGTCTAACTCTTATTTCCCAGGAGTTTCCTCACAAATCTGCTAAATACCAGATTTCAAGTATGTACTGTGGCTATTCTGCCTCTCAAGGTTTTTATATGCCACTGCCCTCAGTCAGATTTATTACTCCCCACATAATCTAATATAGAAAGAATTCACCCGATTGGCTAAACTGCACAGCAAAATGTTTCTATATAAAGCAATACTTTGAGCTTCCAGTTTGGGATGTTCCATGAGCATGACACTTTGAAGGAAAAGAAAATTTCCATCTACGAGTAAATAGAAAGCTACACTCCAAATATTTTCAGCTATTTGCAGTATTTTTAAACATCTGCGTTTCTTATCAGCATCAGTGCGGTTCAAACTGGAGAGAAACGTGAGACTGAACGAGTGCGGAGCTCAAAGGAGGGAGCAGCCGTTCCTTCTGCTCCTCCTTGCTGCATACCCAGGGTCAGGTAAGAGACGGGGGCTCTTACCAGAAGAAATTAAACACAAAAAAGAAAGCACTCCTGCTCATCTCCCAGCATCTTTCATGTTCACACAAAAACCTTCTTGCAATGGATGACCTCTATGCTATGGGTCATTTAAGGACTGAAATATGAAAGACACAAATGATACAGGTGGGAACCCAAGATTCAGAACCAGGGCGGGGGGACGGATAGAAAGAAAAAAGGGGGGTGGATACAACGGCACAGGCAACTGAAGTGCAAAAGCACTGGAGTGAAGGACGGGGGAGAAGAAGCATGGAAGAAACATGAAGAAGTGGAAATACCGGAACCCTTACTGAACAAAAGCCCTCTGCCTACCGAGGTCACCTCAACCCGTTGACACCTGACACTAACTCATCTACACATCCTAAAAACTACTAAAACCTTTAACTAACACCTATATTTAAAAAAATAAAAAACATTTTTCCTTGCCTAAAACAGCTGTTGATTAAAGCAATCTTCTAATAAAGAAAAATTAGTTATTTATATTCCAGCATCGAAGAGTTGCACTTGCCTTTGTTCTCATTAGATGCGCCTCATCTACATATATTATCTATTTACTTATCTATAAGGGATGTGAAATGGCTTAGGTGTTCATTACAAGACGCATTTTCCCTGCTTTGCAAGCATCCTTTTTTAATGCCTCTCATACAGCGTGTGCACTCCTGCAAAAGTCAGCTGAGGTCCTAAATCTTGTGTAAATTCAATCCACCAATATACTTAGAGAATGAAAATACAATTCTCTTTCCCGTGCTATTTTGATTCATACTTTCCATGAAGATATTAACAAAATCAATGATGAAACGCTTGACACTTTGTACTTGTACACTGCAGTCTTAAACTGGTAGAACTGCCCTACCGAAAGTCATTTTCATGTAGTGGAAAAGGGCACGGGAAAGATTAGATCTGTGAGATTTGCCTTGAACAGCAAGTGAAACCATGAGCATTCAGAGAGTTATTTGTGAGTGAATTGTTCTTGCTATCCAAATACACAGCTACCTTGTTCAGGTTCTTATTTAACCTGCTCTTCTAAGGTAATTAATACAGCATTTCACCTGGTGACCTAAACGCTAGGTAGGGCTTAGTAACTCCCTCCCTACCGAGCACCAACACAGTCACGTTTTTGAGAGCACTGCAGATCACCCCCAGCTATCTGCAGAAATTATGTATATTACAGCAGAAGAGAATGAATGCACCCCAGCATGGCTAATGCACACCCAAAAACTAAATTACTGGGAAGAGAGAGAAGAATGAGAAGGAAAGCAGTGATATCCTACAGAAACCTCTGGCATCAACAGCAAACTACTCCAAGAGGCTCCAGGTTAGCAAGTCCCATTGCTGACTGACTGTCACGTGCATAAAGTAAAATCTGTCCAGATAATAGAAAGTAGTAAAAAAGAAAAGGGACGCCTAAAAGAAAGGGGGGAAATTGGGGGAACTGCTTTCTTTCTACTGGCTATAGAGGGAGTTTGGGTGACAAGGTAGATGACTAACCTTGGTATCAGTGAAATGAAATTACATGAATCCCACCTTACCTACTCCTTTCAGAGGTTATAAATAAAGTTATTATATTCACAATACAAAAGCTAAATTTCCCTCTATTATCCCCTATCTGTATGTATTGCACAATTTTTATGTAAAACAATTTGGTTCAGCAAAGTAGTTTTTTAATTAATTTTTCATATAGCTTTTCTGACACTATTTCACCTCAAAAAGCACTACAGTTTTATATTCAGACTGATGGTTAAAAGCATTTCAGATGACAGATATCATCTATATTTATTTGCATCATAAAGCAGTTTCTTGATGGCAAAGCATGATAAAAGGAGTATGAATTCTCTAATGAAAGAGGTATTAATATTTGTATTTATGAAATTATAAGTATTTAAAAGTAATTATTCAACAATTGCTTAAAAATGTTGTCCACATATCGTGTCCCTGCAATGTGAACCTAAGTGGCAAGAGGATCTAGCTAGAAAATTATATTGATATCAAAAAACAAAGATCCCTTTCCCTCAAAAAAACCCCATAGTTTAGACTCTTTTTCCATGTTGTCTGTAACAAGAGATGAAGATCAGTCCATTATTGCCAGACACTTTTCCAGATGTATCTGCTGTACCTCAATTCTGAAGTTTATTAGTTCATGACTTTATTAGAGAGGACTAGGAGTAACCAGGTAAATGGAACGTAGTTCATTAGCAGGTCTGAACAGAATACACGCCAATTTGGTGTTGCACATGCAAAGTGAATGGAATTAGAGAAAGCCATTTTAGATAATGAAATTTTAAATACTTTATACTCTATTAAGTTGCTTCCAGACTCCATTGGACAAAAGACAGACAGACAGAATCAGCTACAGAGTTAATTATCCCTCTTTTAGATCCTTCTAGTGAAATAGCCTGTTCTATTGATAAATTGATTCACCAAACTAATACTGAGGTTTAAAATGAAGAAGTTCAATGAACTCCTGAATTATGTACACATGCAGTTTTTTCTGAGAAAACTTATGGTACTGGCTGTGATAAAATTGTTGGACACAATAGCTACAAAATGTAAAACATAGAAAGTGGTACAATCGTTACAAATACGCATCTTATTTCAAGATCATCCATGCGTTTTTTATTGCCATCCAGTCCCTGCAACCATCGACACATTCACCGGGAAAAAATGCTGGGCCCTGCCAAGGTATATTGTTTATTGGCATAGAGACCAAGCACTCAAATGAGTAATTCCATCAGGTATGCTTTCAGCATAAACCAAACATCACTCACAACGAAATGATGTAACAAACGTAAAAGCGAAAAGAAAAAGAAGCTGTGAAAGAGAAGCAAGCACGGCGCTCCCCATAACGTGAGGATGGAAGGAGATTTCTAGGCACTAACTCCGGGCACAGCAATAAAATACCAACCGCAGAGTCGGCCGCTGTTTCTTGAATCTTTTTTTTTTTTTTTTTTTTTTTTTGACACTGTCAAAGGTTGGCTGGCACCCACTCTTGACAGGTGTGGGAACGCCGCAGCCGACGCCAGTCGAGCCCTGCTGACTCACTGTGGCAGGTGCTGCCCACCAGTTCCCCCGCTGCCACAAAAAGGGAAGGTGACCCCTCCAGCCATGCCGCCCATAGCTGAGAAACACAGAGAAACCTTAAGTGCCTGGAGGACACCCAGCCAACATGCTGCATCCAGAGTCGTTCTCCAAGGTCACCTTCTTGAAAACTCACCAAGAGTTTCTGTACATCCTTTTCTTCTGGTTAAACACATGTGATAAGAAAAGGCATCTGTGGATGCATAACCAGGACTGCAAACATTTCACAAGCCCCATGGTAAAGAACTACTTCAGCAACTGAGCTTTCAAAAAGCATAGCCAGTTCTTACACCGGTACAATAAAACATTTAATTCTGCCGCCTTTGTGAGTAAAAGCAAAGTTCTCGTAGAGGCAACTATGCTCATGTAACAGAAACGATATTTTTTTAATTGGTTTTCCAATTAATTGGTTTCCAAGGCTTTCCTCATTTCCTGCAAGGATAAAAGGGCCATATTCTCTATCATACCCAAGATTTTGCTCAGAATAAGAACTTCCATTTACTTCATTCACTAAACTCCTGAGAAGCTGTTCCCAAGAAAGGATTAAAGCTTTGGAGTTTGAATCACCAGGGCAGATCTACTGAGGTCTTTCGCTGGGAGTCTGGGAGCTCGTAACAAAACAGAAACTGTCCTGACACCCTTCCCAGCAAGAAGTCTTTTGATCTTCCTCCCGTGGAGCAGTTCAGAAGCTCTGCAGTAAGGACTCTCTTTATTCCATGCCAAAAACCACGTACATTTGGCTACCTCTCCCCCTCCCAAGGGCTTCTATCCTACCTCCAGCTTCTCTCACAAATCATCTGATAAGACAGGCTTGCCCATGTCCTGATAGCGAAACAGACAGTTCTTCCATGTAACGACTTCATAACAGCCTCTCCAGACATGCTGTTCTCGCTTTTGGAGAATGGTTTCTCTGTAGAAGGGGATCCAGGTGATCCTTAGGAACTCCCGAGTTTGTCATAGCTGCTTCCGCTTGCCTGGGAATGGAAAAGCTTTTGATCTTAGCCTAAACAGTCATAAACTGAGGTTTGGTGGCGTGACAGAGCCATTAGCCCTCTGGGCTTCTAAGAAGTCTCTCCTTTCATCTCCTTCCATCACTTCTATGACTCCCCTGTTCTCCTGCAAATTCCCAAAAGCTAAAGGTACCAACTCCCCCTCCTTCCCCTCTCCTTGCCAGAGAGCAAGAGGCAGAAAACAGTAAGCAAGCCATCTTCTACCCTGTGTCCCACACTCCCGTTCATCTGAAGAAAAAATAGACAATATTTGTACAGGTAACTATGAATAAATCAATTTAAATACTTCTACCATCTGTCATAGTGTTTCTTGTTTCCTAAAGCAACGAATGATCTAAACACCTGGTATGAGGTATAGCTGGCTCTTCTTGGAGGTCCAGAAACTACTCATGAGAACAGAGCAGAGAGTATGCAGAAGAGGTGTTAAGACGGATGTTAAGTCTCCCAAAGGAATAAGTCTTGTATCTTCATTTTCACAGCAATCAAAATCTCAGCTCCTAAGAAATCACTGCTTTCTCGCAGCCTATATGTTAGCAGGATGTGTATATTAGCCTCGTCCTTGAATTCAGATTTCTGTTTAAGAGAAAATAAAATTACCCAGGCCCTTTGTTTTATTCTCCAACTTCTGCTCTGTTCATGATAAGAGACTGCTTTAAACACCACCAGATTTTCAAGAGCATTTAGCACCAACAACTCCCATTTAGGCATGTAAATAAGTCACTCTGGATTTGCTGGATGCTGAGTGCTCTTCAAGAGCTGCCCCATCTAGGGCTTCTGTACCACTTCACATACCACTCACTGGATTTAAAGATAACATTGATAGACAGACAGTGCACTACTCCGGAGTAACTTTGGACGTTAGGCACACAGGGAGAACAGTTCTGTCGTGGTACAACAACGCATTTCATAATGATACACTCTTCCTCACATCTCTGAACTTAAGTGTTTAAATGACATACTTTGTACAGATGCCAACACTGAAAACAAAATGAACTACCCAAGTACCCTCATTCTTCACTTGCACAATTCATCCTAGGTTGTGGCAGGTGATCATGGAACAGAGACTTACTCTTCTCTCAGTGCACATGGATACATGTATTTTAATTTTGCTCCTTTGATACTTTCTTGATACTAAAACACTTGGGAGAGGCTATTACTGAATGGCTGAAGGGAATATGCCATGATTAAAATTGCACAGCTTTTGCTTCCAGGCCTTTCATTAGGAAGGTAAGAATTCATATTCTTCTGAAAACTAAAGAGGAGGCATGGACATTCCCAGTTGTTGTCATGGATACAGCTGCCGAGAAAAATGTCATTGTACCCCTGCAGATAAATGCATGTGCAAACTGCTTGGAATACGCGGTGGCAAAACCACTGCAGATTTTAAACATTCTCACACGGCCGTCAGGTTCCTCTCAAAATGTGCTCTAAATGGGGGGGGGAGAAGAGAAGTTATTTTTAAACATAAAGGTTATGGCGTGAAGGAAGAAAAGGCTAGGCAGTTTAAAAAAAAAATGTTGGCACTTTCATAGTTCATGATGTCATGGAGGAAAAAATATTATGGAACAATAGTATGAGTAAAGGATCAAGTGTCAGCCCAACTTCGAGTTATCTGGATTTTGTCAGTGTGTGTTATAACAGTATTGTTAACTACAATAACTGTGTTTCTCAGGTCAATGGATGATTAAAAAAAACAAACAAATAAAAAAAAAGCAACAAACACATATTGGAAAATTTTGAACTGGGGAAGCTCTGATCCTGATTAGACCATCTCATAGCGTTGGCATTTTTACTTGGACTAGGGCACTTTGAATCTCTTTCCGCTTCAGCTTTACATTAACTATTTACTGGGGACACAGATCACAAAAAATGAAGAGGTTGAAAACATAAGACTGTTCTTCCTCATACCATTTCCAATATCCACTGATCTAGGTCCTTGAATGAAGTAAGGCAATCACCAGGAAGCTCCTGGAGTTTTGCTGCACACTGGTTAGCAGTATTTCATTGCACCATGCAGGCAGGAAAAAGCAAATAATGTCCCTACAGAGAGCAGGCAAGGTTTTGGATTCTCCTCTCCTGGTAAAATAGAAGCACACAACTCCCTCTCCCTCCTCATGTAATCCTTCAGATACCATGCTCCTAAATAAACACAAAGAGAAGCGAAGGCAGGCTGCTGTAGGGCAATCGTTACCTTCAGTAAGCGAAGCAGCAAGGGCTGGTTAGGACGTGGCAAGGTAAGTTTGATGGTGAGGCACGTGGAGACAAACAAGACAAGACTGGCTCCCTGTGTGCAAAAAGAGGCCTTCAGCAGCATGGAAGAAATCATCCCAAACTGAGGAGCTAATTCACCACTGTGCAAAGACCAAAGAAATAAGGAAGCAGAACTGAGCACCCTGTTATAAATCTCTCCTCGTAAGTATTTTGGGACAGGCCTAAACAATACAACGCCGTGTTCTGCAGAGATATGTGAGCATCGCTAAATGAAGCATATTGGAACTGGAAGCAAGATAACGGCTTTAGCATGATGTAACACCCCAACTAATTAGCTCCGCTAGGAACAGAGCCCAAGAGGGCTGCACTGGATCCAGAAGGCAAGCAAATTCATTTAGGGTTAGCTAGGGCACCTCAGTACGGCACTAGTCCTCCACATAGACACCTCCTCGATGTATTAGCTGAAGATGCAAAGCATGATACAATAAAAATAATCGTAATTATCATTACCATCACAGGAAGAGAGGTACAGTTTCACTGGAAAAGTAGTTGTGAAATACATGCTGTAACAAAGAAAGGTGAGAACATACAATTACACCCCAAAATATTGGATTTTTTCACCAAAGCTGGAAGGGAACTCCTCTGTTTGACACGCAAGCAGGCAGAGCACAGATCCTGCCTTAGTGCAGATTCTATGCTGCTGCTTTCACAACAGGTCATGATGTTTATCCCAGCCAAGAAAATAGCTGTTGATCGACATTCTGCCATATCTGATCATCTCTATGGCCCAGCACCCTACCCTGGTGTCCACAGCAACACAAAAGTCCTTTGAAGCTATCCAATTGTTTTAGAAAAGGAAAGCCACAAGAACAGAAAACAACTTTAAACAGCTCACTCATGACAGCCATCCTCCCTTCCTACAGCTGTAACCAACAGACCTCATAGGTGTTTGACATAATGGCTAAGTGGTATGTGATTCTACTAAAGAAAAAATTAAAAGGTATTTCAAACAAGTGTTCAATAGATTCTATAGTACCCGTCTCAGCTTAGGAGTTGTAACTTTCTCCTCAGGAATTAAAATGTTTTCTGAAGAATGCCCAAGCTCATTGGGGAGGGGAAACAAGAAAGAAGAAAAAGAAAAGCAAAAAAAAAAAGAACCTGGCCTCTCTAGTTTGACAGATAGGCTTTAAAACCTAAGTTCATGTCATAAAGATAGATAATTATGGCATGAGAATACACATTTCAGAACACACATGCCTTGCAAAATGAAAATTTCCTAATAGTTACAGAAGGGCTTCCAGTACCTGCATCCGCATCCCAATCCTTTGATCCCACTAGCCTACTACACCTTCCCCGTTTGTGTAGCAGACAATACAGGGAAATAAATGTTTTTGAATTAAAATAACTTCTTATCCTCAGAAGACATACAAGGCTTAGAAAATCATCATTTCACTCCTGAAAGATGGAAAGGGTTAGCTGGATTTTTAAGAAGACGGGCAGTCATGTTTTACTACCTGGACTCCAATAGCAGCAATTAAAAATATACTCTTAATTGAAATGACATCATGAATTCATGGGTAGGGGCCCACCTGGGGAGAAATCAGGAAAACAAAAAAAAGAGTGCCTCAGGAGCTACAGATTGCAGAAAAACAATGAACCATTTCATAGGCTGAACGCTTCCCTCCAGGCAACATCCTCCCTTTTAAGATCCACCCACAGAATTAAGTATGTCCCTTAAGCATCACTAGCTTCCGGGAGAAAAGCTGTTTACAAAGCCATTTTGACAGGCAATACCTGATACAGCACTAGAGATGGAACACCCACAGGTCACCTTACTCACCAAGCCACCTCACAGTATTTCTAGGCACACATGTGCAGCAACCAGCACAATCTACAGGCACTTAAATCCTTGGTGTGATCTGCTTACTATGAACACAGAAGGTTAGGTGAGCACCACGCATAGTGCACAAAGCACTAAAATCACACACAATCTCTCTCCCACTCCAGAGATACTCCTTATTTCATTCCATCTGGTTCTCTGTCCAGACCTGGAGCTTACACACAAGTGGATCAAGTACTACATCCTTCCTCGCTGATGCACTGAACGCCCTCTCCTCCACTGAGCCTTCATTTAAGCCTCTCTTGGCTGTGACACATGAAGATACCCTAGAAGCTACAACAGTTCTATTTGTGGGCAACGTTATGCCCATGTTCCGGGGTTGGGGGGGGGGGGTGGCGGGGAACCTTAGAGGTCACAGCAAGAGACAGTCAAGCTAAGCATTCACTGGGATGTGTAGTTTCAGGTCTCCAAGACATTGCCCAAAAAGCTGTTCCCAAGTTACTTTGCTCTTTGCAAAGTACCTCTGCTTTGATCTAGCTTCAGAAGGAAGCTGTCCCACACGTTACACGCCATTTAAACTGCCCTGATGAAACGACCTGGCTGCCCTCTCCATCCTTTACTGCCTTGTGCAGAAGCTTTTAGGAGTACTAAGCGTATCCATCCCCATTGTCCAAATCCCAGGATGCTGATATTTCAAATAGTACTCTTCTCTGTGCAACTCATGAAAATAACAACAAAGATAAAAACCTCCCACCAATGCTCAGGCAGCTGCTCGCCTATATGCAATGACCCCGGCACAGGTTGCCAAGAGACTGCAATGATGAGCAGCATTTATTCTCAAATGGGCTTTCACTATATATTAACTCTCAGCAATAAAACATCAAGACCACATTCTTGTTTCAGTTTAGAATTAGTTTTTACAGCTGATATATAAAAGGAGATAGTTGTAATAGACACGCTATGATGTTCTTAACTGAAACTATATAAACAGTGCTTCTATAATAGGTGCTACTCTGAACTTTGTCAGGGAACTGCCTGAACTTCAGGCTTCATGCCCGGCACTGCTTTTCCTGAATTTTAAACCTGAAAGAAACATCTGTAAAGATGAGAATAACCAAGCTATACACAATGGTTCAGAAAAAATAAATTAAAAAAAAATAATCTGAGAATAAGCAATTTTCAGATAGCACATACAGAAATTCCCCCTGTAAGCTCCATTCCCTAGGGTAAAAATTAAGTGCAGATTCAGTCAAATTTAGGAGGCTCTAAAGAACAGAAAAACTCAGCCTATTATAACACTTAACAAGATACTGCTAGTGATATTCAATCTTTCCATCTAAAAATAAGGTAATTTTGCAATTAAAACAAAAGCCACCATTAAACCTTAGGTGTCAGAACATTTTTCCTTATGTATACCTATCAGATGAATATTAATTTTATACACTGTGTAGCTATCTAGAGAACAAAAGTTCTATTACACATGTTTCTAAGACAGCAGTACTACAGCCTCGCACGTATTCTTAGGCATTGATCAATTTTTTAAAGCAAAATTCAGCACTACCAACTATCTCTGTGGATACTGCATATTATTTTTGTCATACAGCTTAGTATAATTTTTTTTTTTATAAGTTACATTACATACTTCCCCAATGACAGAAAAACACAGAAGTGCTTTTCTGTAACTGCAAAATTCTGCACACATAAAGAATCAGAGGTTTAGTATTGCTTAACAGCTTGGGGAGAAGAGTTGGAATCAGTATTTCTCCATCACCATATGTTGTGGTAAAACTGATTAGTGGTATTAGCAACAGCTGACAGTTTAAGTGGTCCAAGGTCAAGTAAAAGGGAACACCAAGCTTGGGCTTAAACACACAACATACAGTCCTTCAACTAAACTGCATAGTTTGAGAAGTTTTATAATCACTTCCACAACAAATAATTTACCAGAGGGAAAGTATTAAAAGGATATCCAGGACACGAAGGGTCAAGAAGCCTACGTTTTATCAAGTCCCTGCACCAAGCGTTTTTTTCCTGCATTTAGATAGGTCCTATTCTGTACCACACTCATGACCTCTGAGTCATCTGTCACCACCTGCAAGAGGTGCAGAATCACCTCCAGTGATGTGGGAAGAATGGTAAAGATGGTGCAGCACTATCCAAACACCCTCAACTGCATCTCGACCAACTGCGTCTCAGTCAAACCCTAGGTCATCAAACGTCATGCAGAATGACATCAGAAACAAAAGAAAACGTGGAAATAATTTAAGTTCTTGCAATTTCCTTTGTAGGAAATCTTAGTTTAGTTTAGTTCCCAGTTCCCCTGAATGCCTCTTGAAATTCTAGCTTTCAAATTTTAACTAAAGCAGCATACAAATGGTCTTGTGGCAAATAAATCATGGCTATAGTAGGGAGACTATTCAAAATAGCTATCAGTCCAGAGAGGTTTAATTTAGAGAGAGGAGAAAGACTTTAGACCTTGATAAGGCATGACATGATTCCATGCCATTGATCTGCAATCACATAGCTTTATCTGTAATGCAAACAAAAAGTTACTTAGAATACTCCTAATTAGGTATAATAAGTGTACACTGGCACATTACTGAATCTATAAATAGACAGCAACCATATCATTTCACTCCTGCTCCATGTTATAAGGTACAGGAGGGGGGAGAAGAAAGGCACTTCCCTTTTTTTAAGACCTTTCTTAAAGTTGTACCATTTAAAATAAGTAATTTTTTTGCTTCTGAAGGTATTTAGCCAGGCCTTTAAATACTGACAAATCTTCCTCAGCAGACTCAAGTTATCCTTGACACGTGTAAAAGGAAGAAAGAGAATACTTAATACGAAATAAATCAGGAACTGTATTCTAGCAATCTGTAAGACATTCAGAGAGACACGGCTCTGGGCAACCCAGTGTTGCTTTGAAAATATCCCTCCTCTGAGCATGGGAGCGGGACCAGATGACCTCCCAAATTCTCTTCCAACCCAAATTACTACTATGATTCTGTAACAACCCCCATAAATATTTCTTTTCTAGAAAAAGTCCCTCTCTATAACCTCTCACACCTACACACAGTAATTTAAACTGTAGATTAGCTATAAATAACCTTGGTGTACATTTCAAAGAAAAGGTAAAATCATCCTTAGCATAAAATTCAGCAGAAGCTCATTTGCCTCTTGCCCTGCCTGTGACTTGTTTTTTTTTTTACTCAAATACAAAACCATAAGATTTCCCAGTCATTTCAAACTCCTCACTGTGAGACAACCTCCCAGGGACACAGGTTTATCATGGGCTCAAAGGGTAATTTGAAATAGGAGACCTTTGTAAAGCTGTTGGCAGCAGATCCCTGGCTGGTAAAGGGTGGGGAAGGAGTAGAACCTGTGATGTTAACTCCTTTTATCTCCTCCTCAGTGGAGCACACAGTGACCAAGTGAAAAACTGATTTTTTTTTTTTTTTAACCCTAAACAGTGTAAGCAAAAAAAAAAAAATCTGTATTGGTTCGCGTGCACACACACATGCACAGAATTACTGGTCTCTTTATGCAAGAAGATCATCTGAAGTGTACATATAACCAGAACTATGGAAAAACACAAAGCTTAAAGAAACTGGAAAAAAGATTATGTATTCTTTTATTAAAAAAAAAAAAAAAACCAACAACTATTCACTGTAGTTGCATTTACCTGGCAACACCAGGTAACATGTGATAATCCACAAAAGCACTGATGGGTTTTTAAAGCATACAGCTCGAGATTGCCAGCAAATTTAATAGCTTGCTTTTGACAAGAGCTCGTCAGAAGTTCTGTACTTATTAGGATCTTCTTTTCCTTTGAAATGCTGAAGAAGCAGCAGAACAGACTTTTGCAATGCAGCATCAGGGGCATAGATAGAAATCTGACAACGCTCTGAAGTCCAGAGTATTTTTTTTAATGTATTTTATAAAACTAACAAGTAGGGCAAGGGAAAAAGCTTTTCATCTACTGACAGGATACAAGCACAGACCCTAAGTTGTGTAGCTGCCTTTGAATTTTTGAAAGCTTATTTGCCAGTGGATTGGGGAAGGTTGGAGACCACCAGCCTAAGCAGTAAAGTGTCTCTGGTATAAATTCTATCTTGCCTGCACATAGTTTTGAGGCACATTGACCAAAATGTTCTCTCTAAAAATTGTTAACCAGTGGACTCAGTACAGGTAGAAGTCTTTTCTCTGCTTCCTAAAGCTTGCCTGCTTCCAGGTAAGAAGTGGCATACAAACGTGTATATTAGCCCAGCATTCATTCATAACCAAAAATCCCAGATGCAGTCAACTGAGCTACATGAAAAAGTTTTCTGAAATTCTGTTTTGCCCCTACAAAAGCATTATAATGCAGACTTCCAGGTTATACAAAAAGTTTGCTTAAACAACTTCACTCACTCAGGTGAAAAAAAATACAGTTTAGCAACATCAGATAGATGGCTCTGAAGGTTATTTCTGTTTATTTTGTCTGTAATGAGAAACTGTGTAAATGGTAAAAATATTTTTTATTTCCTTAAAAGCTCTGGTTTAATCAGAAATATTGTCTCTTCATCTCACACCCAAGTAACTCACTTACACTAGCTCCCTGTTGCAGACCTGCATCCTCTCAGCATTCTTCCTAGGCAGAAGCCACGTATTATAAATGTATCAAGTTAATAAAAAATAGAAAGAATTACTGTTTACACCACAAACACCACCATATTCTTTCAGTGATAGGATCCTTGACTCACTGAACCCCATTTTACCCCTTGTGCTCTCTCTTTTTTCACTTTAACAGACCTCTGAGATTGAGGCCAATCAATATTTGTCTATAGAGTAACTCGTGTGAAACTCCCTGAGATATCAAGCAAAAAATGACAATAATAGCTGAAAAATCAGCAAAAAGGGTGCGTTAGTTTTCAAGTCAATAGCTCCCCAGTGAACCATCTGCTCCCAAGATTGATCAGTACCACTGAAGGAGGAGGCAGTGCAGAGTGAAACTATCCAGAGGAGCAACCTCATACATCTGCACCCTAAGACTCCATGCCCAGCAAACTTTTTGGTCTTGGGCAGTTCCTCTCTTTATGAGGATTATTGGGAGAAACCTTGCAGAGGCACAGGCTGAAAGGAAAAGGGATGTCACCTTTTCTCTCTTCAAATTCCTGAAGAAATCGTGACAGCAGCAGGCAGGAAAGGAAGGAGAAAACAAGCAGCAAGATGTCTCTATGGGAGCAATAAAACAAACACAGAAGTATGTGCCCGTCCTCACGATCAACAGAGTGTGCACAGGGAGGGAAGAAGTCTCTGCCCGATGGGCAGCCAGGACTGCTGGTTAGCCACGCTGATCCTTTCTGACATCCTTAGCTGAACCAGAGCAAGCCACCCTTCTCACCAAGAGCTAGGAAAACACCGACCTCCCTCTTGCTCCGGAGCATCAGAGCAGCAATAAGGACTACCAGCTGTCAAACTGAAGCCAGCCAAACTCGGTTGCTAAATTTAAGCAACCACACAACAGGACATAACTGACCAGAGCAGCAAGACAGCCCTTTAGATCCACTTAAATCTCCACAGGCATGAAAAACCTCAGCAGATCTTCCCAGCACGAGACTTGCCAGAAGTGCAATATGACACCGAGGGCACGGCCAGTCTCCTCAGTGAGCACATCTAGAAAGACCCTGGCATGGGGTGGACACGCATCCTCCCGGCGGCTGCCCCCAGAGGGGCTCGTGTTGCTTCCCACCTGGCAAATACATAGGTAGACTCACCACCCACAAGCTACTGTTCAGCTTCAAAACCCTATTAAGGTTGCTAAGTGACAATAATGTAGTGAGTTCTCACACCATTTGCAAACCCCAAATGTTTAAAGGCAAGGAAATTAATGGTTCAGATGATCATAAATCCCACGCCGCCCATCTAATAAACAAATAAATTCTCATCAAGTGTAAAACCTTGCCGAATTCATTACAGTAACGTTAACTTTCCCTGGAGTATAGCTCAGGTTTTTGTTATTGTGCTTTCAGTATCTAAGTGGTGAAATATTCCTAAACAGGAACATTAGTCAAATGAAAAATTTAGCTGGAAAAAAAAATTATTTGCTCTTTCTTCGTAATTATGCAATATATCAGGATAATTCCTACATGGTAAAAGTTTTATAAGTCAGCTACGTTCTGACTTCGCGTACAAAATTTTTATGGCTCACATCCAATGAGCACTTAAGCAGCGGCTTAATTTTAAGATGTAATTAATCATATAAAAGTGTACAGGACAACTGAAGTGTTTCAGTATGCGCTTAAATGTTATACTAGAATAAATCTCTTATTTCATTTTAAATAGCGTCTAATGCAGTGGTCTTATTTTTAGCATATCAGTGAAATAATATTTATTTTGGGTCAGCTTGTTTGCTGTGATAAATGCAATGTTTACATTAAGAAAGAATGAGGTTTCTTTTTATTATCATGTGGAGGATGTAAGTTACGGACGCCCCCAAGCTAGGCTTTTTTTGCCATTGCTAGCAAACTGAGAGTTGTGGCTTGAACTTAGTATAATAGAGCTACAGTTACTGCACTGTTATATAGTAGCCTGTTCTTAGGTTTTTAAAAGAAGATTTTGGAGAACGCAACTTACTTCTTTGAGACAAGAGAGGAAAGGATAAAACAGTAATGTAAGGCAGCAGCAAATACAAAGGTGAAAGAAAAAGTTCTCTCTCTTCATAAAAGACAAAGTCCACCTACCAAAGTATCAAACTGGAAAAAATGAACAAAGCTAGCCATGCTGTCAGTAACTTTATAACATCACATCTACCTACGTTACAAATAACTAAAAAGAATCTCAAAAACCTAATGGCCAACCAGAACAAAATATTGGTCTTGTGGTTCCTCTGCAAGAGAGCTACTGGACTACCTTCTCAAGACACCAAACTGTACATTAATTATCCCTATCACAGGAAAACATCCAAAACATCAGAATGACTACAGAACATTCTTTTATACCCAAAACTCCATATTCCGAGCTTCAATGAATCCACACACAAACACACAACACTTCACGTTACCTTCTTGCTGTGCTTATATTTTGAGGCCTCCAGACAACATATGTTGTTCTATAGATCCCTTACCAGAAGTATGGTTGGTCAAAGTTCAAAGAAAATGAGAGCAACATTGTTTTAAAATAAAACTTAGCCTTTTGGAGCATTCCAGAGCCAGAACATTGATCTAAGCTGTCTTTTATCGTCTTCAGTAAGTCGAGAGGATTCAATACTTCAGATAAAGGCTTTGTGATAGCCAGACAGACCATTCTTGTGATCACTACTTCAATTACAAAATCACTGTAATTCTACGTAGTCTGCTACAGATATCCAAACTAACTTGGCTAGTCCAGCCAGTCATACAGTAGTCATACAGCAGTCTCGCATCTTGGATTCTGATGTAACTGCTGGAAACAATTCGAAATGGCCACAAATTATCTATATAGCCTTACATGGATAAAGACCCAGCTATAGAATAGTCGTTTCTTGAGCTCTGGCATGGCTGTTATGTGTCTTCGGGACTGCACGCATGAAGTTCACGAGATAAGGCATCTCGGAAAGGGATTCCCACATGTCATCTATTCTTGAGTTAGCCTCTTCTTGCACTTCTTAAAACCAGAAATTCTCTCTAAACTAAACAAGAAGCTCAGTGTTTCACCTGATCTTTTTGGAGAAAAGCATTCCCTAGCTCCTTGGAACAAAACAATCAAAATCTCTTATATTAAAGATGAGAGTGTGTATATTAAAGATGAGAGTGTGATTATCTTGTCTTTTTTCACATTCACAGCTCACCAGCTGGCTGGGGAGGAGGGGGGGAAGTATAACTCATGTTATTTTTCAGTACAAAATAGCATTAATCCTTTAAAGATTTGGGGGGGGGGGGGNGGGGGGGGGGGGGGGGGGGGGTGGAGGGGACAAAAACAAAAACAAAAGCAACATTTTCCTCAAAGTCCTGCTTGCAAGTATCTACTAAAAACGTTACAAGCTCCTCCTTTCTGGTACTTAGCTAGCAATTAAAGCTTTGCCAATACATGCATCACTAAAATGCCTTAGCATATTTCATTTCAGTTTTATACAAACATGTGTCAGGATTTGGAGTGGTAATGGGTAATGACCACTGTGCCTTAAATAGTGTAACTCTTTCCATTCTAAGCCTGCTCACTTCTATGCAGCACGTTCAGTCATTTTTAACTTCCCAAAACTATCATGTCTCTGGCTGAAATTCTCCATTAATGGACCCTTTTTTGAAAGCTTATGTAGAGATATAGCAAGTATGAGAAGCAATAAATATTGCACACCATTTCATGCTAAAAACTGTTTTGCTTCGTCCAGGCCTACTCTAGGACTGAATAATATATATATGAAACCTTAAATATATTACTCAGTGCATGAGTACATGTGTCTGCACCTATCAGGAGCATACACTGATGAACTGATTCTGAATATTTCACATAAAAATTAGGCTAAAGACCCCAGGATGCGAGGAGAGAATCAAATTTGCCAGAGATTTTACAACAGTTGTGAAAAAAGTTGGTGAAACATTTTAAGGACGGATATACAGTGCATGCACTGGATAACTAATTTAATTGCAGAGCAAAAATGATGGAAAATACAAATACTGCAGACAGATACCCTGCAGCACCCTCCAATCTTTTCTGTAGGCACTGACAGGTCTCAAGAACTTGAAGACAATTTCTATGCACTTGGTCACTTTAGTTCTGCCTCATACTGTGTGAACACAACAATAAAGTTTAGTGACACTATATGTGTTATTGCCATTGCAAAACCAATTGCAAATTACAATGCATTTTGAAGCTGTGCAGATTCAGACAACCCTAATACACATACAGGATCCCCCAATGGGGTTAAATTTGCTACCGTGGCATTCTCCTGCGAAATTCTTGTACATAAAAATCATGTTTCCTTAACCAGAAAGGAATCAACCACTACTTAGCTGAGTAAATCAGGAACTACCAAAGCTAGAAAAAGCAGATCACATTGCATAGTATGATGTTTGTGAAGTCTAACGCTGGTATCAACCACAGCACTTTACACTTAGGTGAATTAACAAGCTATGGTAATCAGAGAGAAATGTATACCAGAAACAAACAGGAAGTGACTACTGGGACTTGGCACTGTCAAATGTCACCATATGGAAGAGGTTAGAAAGTTTTTGAAGGCTTAGTTTCTAAATGGCTGGTGTTATTCACTAAGGCCAATAAAAACACAGTGGGGAATTTAATTAATTTACTTTTATTACTCCATAATGATTTAGGATATCTAAAAAAATACATTAAGACCCCAGATAAGATAATTCTTGTAACAACTCTTGCCATTTAACTAAACAACACTGTATCATCTCCACTAATTGTAACACACTGGTGTTTCTGAACATGTCCCACGTTACAGTAATTTTATTATTAACAAAAACCACTGGGGGTAAAGGAGAGAAAAAAAACATTCTCCCGGATACAAGTGTATTTATCTCACTCAATACACCCTATTTTCTTGCATTTCCTGATTTATACTTTCTGCTCCAGAATGTCTGCTTCATCCAAAAATAAACACAGGCCACATACCCAATCGCAGACTTGAGAGCAAAACACGTATCCAGCAGAGCTTTCCCATTAACTGCACATGGACCCATTAAAGTAGGAAGCCAGGTCAGCGATGAAAGTGCTATTCTTTATCTCCACTTTTTAGCACAGAGTACTCAAGACAGGAGTAGGAACTATAACTGTGCTCATCTGACGACTCTACTTGAAGTATCCAGGGACCATTTCATTTATTAATCTTGTGCTCACCCCCAAGATGAGATGAATTTAAAGAGAAAAAGTGTCAGCTCTAATTTGAACCTTCCCTTCTTGATAGGTCCCAGCTATAAAAAACTGAAGCAAGACCATCTTTTTAAGGAATGTACTTTGCACCACAGTGATTAAAGAAACTACAACCCAGCTGATGACAGGCAACGTTTTCAGCCTGCAGCCCCAAAGATCTGAAGTCATCTGTTTCATTTAAGAAAGGCACTGACACTGCCTGTCTTAACCAGCATCTTTATAAGTTAAGAAGACAAATTTAATGCAGACGCATGACGAACTTTCCACGACTTAAATCCCCAATATAATGCTGTTCGTACAGCATCATATATACTACTTCAAAACTGCCTGACTACAGTTTTCCAAAGTCCTCATAAAAACAAAATGTATATTCCAAAAATGTTTTTTACCTAGACACTTTTTATGTACTAAATATTCCCCCCTCCAGAAGGGGGGAAATTGTGGGTAGACATCACGAAGTCAAGAATTGTTTCAACGCTCTCTGTCAGGGATTTCAGCTCAAACCTGCTCAAACTTCACAGAGTACCGGCCACCTGTTAATTCCCTTGCATTTCCTCCAGGGAACACATACAAGCTCCACAGATACAGCAGTTTCCAGGATGAGGTTTAAAGATGCTGGCTTTAATGCCACAGAAGTACTAATTAATTTTGGTCCTGACTCCCCTAAAGACACCTACTGCCACAGTGTCATTCTATAACCAAGTACGAGGCTTGAGCAAACAGCTTCTAGGTACAAACAAGGTGTTAGCCCAAAGAATATTTTGGTCCTTTGCACTGCAACTTGTTCCCTCTTCCTCAGGTTTGCAAAAACATGTTGATCTTCAAGTTTTCTGTTTGGGGAAATTAATAATGGCCATATTTTGACACAGACATGCCTTTAAAGTACTCTAAAAATGTGAGGAATACATATGCATAAATTAAAAATACACCCATAACAGAAGTTGCATAGACATCTAGCCCTATCACCCATCCGTCGTAGTGATTTACTGTAAAAGTAGTTCCACTGAACTCAAGCAGATTTGCTATTCAACATGGGCAAGTGGTGGTAAAACTGGACAACAGAGTTCTAAATTGAACTGTAAGCATATGATTAGCGTACCACAAACAAGCAATGAACTTCAGTTTAATTACATCTGCCAATACAGTTGTTGTTTTTTTTTTTCCATTTTTCCATTGTTTTTCACCCCTGCCCCCAGCCAAATAATTAATTGGTTTTATTTAGGAAGAAGAGGGCAAAGCTTAAAAACTCCCTTTGAGAACTACAGGTGTTAGAAATCTTTAGACTTATGTTTGTGCTAGCAAAAGGGGTTTGCTTGTATACATACATTTGCTAAATCTTATTATACACACGTCAAAAAAAAAAAAATCCACTCCTGAATGATTCTGTCTGCAAAGTATCACCATATGGCAGCTTTCACAAATGATCAACTATACCAAAACATCTAAAAATAACATCTTCCTTAAGTAAAATAAAAACAATTACCAACAGAGACTTTTGGGTATAGTTCTGAGCTAAGGAATCAATACCACGTTGCTGAAATGCTTCAAGTAAGTACATAAGCAACCTCCAGAGAAAAATAGCACAGCGTTAAACGGCCCACAAGCATCAATGATAAATGTAATATACATGTTTTGGGTTCTTTCAAAAGTCTATTCTTAGCTGTAAGACAAACCCAATCCATTTAATTAAAACCTTAGCTTACAAACACATTCACCAAGTAAGTGAAGCTTAACAAATCTAATTTGAATGAAAGGGACTAGCTGGGTAAAAGAGCAGCTCCCTGATGTTCCTTGCTCTAGTGGTTTCATGTAACCACTGATCACCAACTACTACAACAGCAAACATACAACACCCTTAAACTAAATGGGAGTTGTCTGTCTAAATATAGCTACTTTTAAATAATGCATCGTGAGTTATAAAATAAAGTGCTACTGAATTATTTAACATGGGTCTCATCTTCAACAAAAATGTATCACTTTTAATCAAGTGGAAAGAAAGATGTTTATATTCAGGATTGCATATTATTGTAAATTGCAACGAGAAAAGCAACATTTTATGACTCCAATTATGTCAGCAGTCAGTTTTTCCTAAATATATCTGATTCACAGAAATAAAACTGAGACGCTAACTAAGATAAGCAAAAGCATCACTTGTAGAGTTGTCTTAGAACTTCAGGCGATCCCAGCTTTGCGTTCATTCGCAGCCCTCAGTCACAGAATATTCTACCAGCCCGTAACAGTTGGTAAGAATTGGCTGGGATCTCATGCTCTCAAATCTGTTTCAACAACATTCATAATCCACATGCTTTCCTTACACAGGTATCAACTAAGAGAGCAAACTCTCGAATACACTTAACACCACTACAGCTAATCATAGAATCACAGAATCATTAAGGTTGGAAAAGACCTCTAAGGTCATCGAGTCCAACCATCAACCCAAAGCGTTATGCTCTGTCACTTTTAAAACATTTTGAATACCGCCACACAGAAGTGGTTAAAGCTGAAAGTTTATGTAGGACTACATTTTCAACACGATACAACAGTTGTATATTATTTACTATAGTAACCCTTCAGTCAGGCCTAACACCTGCAAATGCAAAATTAACATTTAGCAATAAAATGACATGTCATGTTTAGGAGGTTTCAGGAAAAAATTGCTTTCTACCTCACATAAAGGGATAATGCTACTGTTTAGCAACCGATGCTTTCAGTTTAAAGGTGACTTCCTTTTGGATGTAGTGTGCAAAGCCAAAGCTCAAAGGAAGAACAGCAACAATCCAACAAGGACTCCACAAGCAGCTCCTCACTAACTTTAATGGGTGCTCTGTAAAGGAAACACCACCACATGACCTATTGTGTAGAAATCAAACCCTAAGTGTGATCTGTCTGGGCCTGCATGGAGTCACTTTGCCCCTCAAACCAGACGCTTACAGCAAAAACCCTGATCTTGATGTCACTGCACCCACAGGCTCTCCCCAGTGGGGTTTTGTGCAGACCCCATCACTGAATGTGTGATGTGACCATGCTTTGTAGAAAGTCATGGGATCCTTCCACACAGAAAGTAAGTCAGGTCTCGTTATTTTCGTACTTTTAAATGCATGCTTGTCGAAGTTCATTTTACAGGAAAAAATGTGATGTACATACACCAGCCATCAAAAAAGTTAATTCCACCAGCATGACTTCGGCAGCCCGAGCCAGCCAGAAAACTGCATTAACCTGAAATTTTGACAGCTGCTGTACGTATCCAGCCCCACGAGCGAGGATGTATAAAAGTTTACTCCTGTCCTGCGAAGAGCCTTTCAAAGTGGCAACCGCGTTTCCCTCCTTGGCGGCACTCCCGCTCCCAAACGGGAGTCCGATGTGCCACCACGGGCTCCCTGCCCGCCGCTCCGGCGGAGCGCACGGCGGCGGCCCGCCGGGGCCGGGGGCGATGAAGACGGCGCGGGGGGGTAAGGAAAGTGGGTGAGGAAGGGCTCGCTGCAACAGCCCACCCGCGCTGTGGGGAGGCAGGGCGGGACCCTCGCGGCAGCGGTGCCCGCCGCCGAGGAAGGGGAGCCGGAGGGAGGCAGCTCGCCGCTTCCCCCACACCCAGGACGCCAGGCAGGGCAGGGCGGTTGCCGGCCGCCGGGGCAGGCGGCTTCCCCTCCGGCCCCGCGCAGCCCCGCCGCCCCGGGGGGCTCTTCCTGCCAGCCGGGGACAGATGTGGACACAACAGCTGGACGGGGAGGAGGGGAGAGGGGAGGAANGGCGGCCGGGCCGGCTCGGGACGGGGGGCCGCGCCGCAGGTGCGCGGCGGGGCGGCGGGGTGAGTCCCCGGGGGAGGAAACAGGCGAGGGCGGGTGGGGAGGGCCCCCGGCGTCCCCCGCACCTGCCCGGGCTNATGCGGGCGGGATGCAGCGGCCGCCCCCGGCTCCGGGCTGGCCCCGCTCCCGGATGGGGATGGAGAAACTTGCCCCGGAGGCAGCGGCGCTCGCCAGCTCCTGCCCCCCTTACCTTGCTGCGGATCTGGCCCGAGGTGGACACTTTCCGGATGAGTTTCTGGGGGCCCTCGTGCTCCCCTTCGCTGTCCGACGACTCGTCCGCCGCCGCCGCCGCCGGGGGTTGGGGCTGGGGCTGTGGCTGCTGCAGGATCCCGGCGCCACTCATCCCCGACTCGGCCCCGGCCATCTTCCCGGACTCCTGCCGAGAGAGAGCACACGAGCCCGGCTCAGCCAGGGCAGCCGCTTGCCGCTCCCCTCCCCGGGGAGGAGGANTGCCCGGGCTTCGCCGGACGTCCCCGCGTCCCGCCGCGCCCGCGTGAACCGAGTCCCGCGTGGCCCGGGAGGTGGGACGAGGCACAGGCAGAGAGCGGCCCTCCGGTGCGTGGGCGCCTTCCGCCCACACCCCACTGGCCACCGCCCTGCGGTTTATGCGGCCGGGTGGCCGTCAACGGGAGGTGGGAAGCCGAGTTCCCAACGTTTCACCCAAGCGCAGCGAAACCGCCCGGCTCTGCGGGCGGGTGGCCTTCCCACGTGCTCTGCGGTCGCGGTGAGGACTGTGTGGCTCTGCCTTGGGAGCACGGGATCCCTTTTTGGGACGGGGTGGACGGCATCTAATGGAACGGGTTCCTTATCCACACCTCCAACCAGTCAGTCCCGTGGTATCATTCAGCGTCAAAGCGTTGGACGATTTTGGCAAATGCATACATTGCTTTCCAGTTGTTTTCTCCTCTGAGTTTAATTTTCTTGTTACTCTATTCATTTTTGTCTTTGCAAAAGCAGAGCTTTTACTTTTGGGGAAAGAAAGGGTCAGTTTTCCCTTTTAATCTCAGATCTGGCAGCTCATACCATCTCGAAATGTCACCACATGTTCTGAATTGTGGGACTTTGAAATTATTGTGGCTTGTATGTAGTCACTGTTCAAAATAAGCATTTAAATCACAGCAATACTAAATAAAACACACAACTCCTAGCTGCATGGACCGGATTAAACATAAGAAAGCAATCCATACTTGTGGCCTCTATATTCCCGCAATTCTATTTATATTTCTAGAAAGGGAACTGACATCTCTTAATATGCTAATATAATGCCACATAAATACAAAGCAGTTAGTGAGAAAGAAAAACAAACCTACAGTGTTGTACACTGCAGAGACCTTGCCGTGAACTTCATTTCATACACTCTGGAGTATCCCATTTCTTTTATTGGGACTTATTCGTAGTAGGTGAAATTAAACATTTCTACAAAGGTTTTGTGCAGGTTTTGTGTCTCAGTTCTGTGTTACTGCATCAGGTACTTCAAATGACATTCTACTACTCTCTTCCATATAGGACCACTTCTATTAAGTTGTATTTAAAAAACTGTCAAAGTTACATTAAAAAATGTCAAAATTTCTATTAAGTTATATTTTAAAGGAATTTTGATCGTATTACCTACATTCCCTATTAGGATAATAACAGGGCCTAAATCCTACCATTAATACCACATCTCAAAACAGATGAAGTTCTCATATAGTCCCTTTTCCTTACAGGCTAATTGTGAAACTAAGGGACCACTCTGTCTTGTCTCACTCCTCACCTGAGAAAGAGTTCTCCTTTTTCAAAAACATGGGATCAAACTTGGGCAAGCGGAAGTACGTACTGCTCTCAGTGAATTAATTTAGGGCACGGCCAGGAAGAAAAATAGGTTAAGAGCAAAGTTTATGGTCGCTTGTTCTTTCCACCCTCCTTTCTTCCTCTTCTCCGCCTTAATTTCAGGAATAGCAAATTATGCCAGAACACGTCTCACTGCAATTCCTTGAGCCTTTTGAAGGTAAATGACAACTGAACATTGCAAGAGGACGACAAGACAGAGCTTGCTAATTAAGGCTAACGTATTACATGTAATTGCAACTGTCATCTGAGGAACATTTAGTGCTAACAGAACACCAGCAAGACCGACCAACTCCATGTAATTCAATGGAATGAAACAGCGTTAGCTGAACACCACTAGTTACTGTTAGATTTGTTCCCATACTAAAAAAGCATTCAAAGTATCGGTGCATGTGAGTGCCAGGTATTTGTATCACAAGACTAGGATCCTGCGCAAAGTTACGTGCACAACTATTTACAAGTAGACATTTCCCCCACAGAAAATACCTTTCCAAATTCAGTTGAAAAGGAGAGACAAGACAGCGAGGGGGAAAGGCACACAAAGACAGCGTGTTACTCAAGTGTATAATTTGGGATTAGGACATTTAAACTCGGGGAGATCATGAAGTTGACTCTATTGATGACCTCACATTTGCAACTTTGGGTGTCTGACTTTTTTTTAAAAAACATCTGGTTGGTTGTTCCTTACATATTTAGACCTCAATCCTAAAAAGAATAGGTCGTTAAAGTGTCTTTCCAAAAACAGTATTCCACTGAAGTTTGGAATAATAAATACACAGCACCGGTATCTTCCAGAAAAAGACATAAATCTGGTTTCTTTTCAAACTGTTTTCACAATTGGTTACACTGCAAGCTAATTTTAAAACTTGTCTTCAGTTTTATAAAACATTGGACCATTTAGCAATGGATGTAAATACATAGTTTCATCACATATTACATGGAAAAAATAGAAACAAGTAAATAATTTGGTTTTTAAATATAACAGCTCCCATGACATCCGATGGCTATTACAGTGCATGCTCCAGAGGAGCTGGACATCTCCTTAGGTATCTGTATAGACAGCTCAGATTTCATAGAATCATAGAATAGTTTGGGTTGGAAGGGATCTTTAAAGGTCATCTAGTCCAACCCACCCTGTTGTGGGCAGGGACATCTTCAACTAGATCAGGTTGCTCAGAGCCCCGTCCAACCTGACCCTGAATGCTTCCAGGGATGGGGCATCTACCACCTCTCTGGGCAACCTGTGCCAGTGGTTCACCACCCTCATTGTAAAAAATTTCTTCCTTATACCTAGTCTAAATCTCTTTTAGTTTAAAACTATTCCCCCTTGTCCTGTCACAACAGGCCCTGCTAAAAAGTCTGTCCCCATCTTTCTTATAAGCCCCCTTTAAGTACTGAAAGGCCACAATAAGGTCTCCCTGAAGCCTTCTCTTCTCCAGGCTGAACAACCCCAACTCTCTCAGCCTTTCTTCATAGGAGAGGTGCTCCAGTTCTCTGACCTGGATTTCATCTCAAATACATAAACACTGGTAAAAGACTATCTGTAGGTGAAACGGGCAATAAATACCATTCTTCAGCTTCTGTTCACCTTCAGAGTTTAACTATCAGCCCTCGCTTCTGAGTACTTTCTGCATCATGCAGAGGGCATCATGCATCCTCGTGTGGGCTACCCCATTGTCATCTTCCTCTCTCCTGACTGCCCAAACACAAAAATTGGGTTACAAAGAGGGAATGCACCAGCCCTTCACTTCCAAGCGAGTCTTATTCATCATATCTTAATAAACTTCAGAGTCCTATGAAAAAAACTTGAAGTACTAGGAATGTTCTCTCAGGTCACCTAATGTAAAGATTTTAGTGGCAATTACCTAAATCTGCACATGGTAGGAAGCGTCTCACAAGTACAGTTCAATGAGAATATGGTTTCAGCAAAGTACGTAGTGGAATCTGTGAAATTACGGGCTCTAAAGTTCGCAGTCACCTAATGCGTACAGAGTTCTTCAAGAAACCAAGCAAGTGTTAAGCATTGTTGAAAGTACCCAAGTTATTCATTCATGTTAGCATAGAAAGTTGTTTCTACAAACATGTAAGTTGTCCATGAGCAAAGACGGTTTTAAAGATCTCACTGTTTCCACCCATTCTTCTCTTCAGAGGCATTAATAGATCATCAGGGTCCAGTTCCACCCTTTACTCAGATAAAGCTGCCTAAGATAGCCATGAAACTTCACCTCAGTAAGGACTGCTGACTTCACTTCCATGCCTTCATCTCACAGCTGAAATTCTTCCAGGTGATCAGTGTCAGACTCGATATGAGAAATATTGAATAGCACATTTCAGCTCAGTGAATGTAGCTATGAATACCATGGTACAAATGGTACCACTAAAATCCCCTAGACTTCTGAGCAGGCTCTTGAAGGATACGGGGCTGTATGCAGCCATTAAAAACACATAGGATATTGGCATGCGCTGTGTCTTTCATTTAACGTACTCAATTTCACGCTTCTTAGTTAATTGCCTTAAATTTCCTAACTGAAGCAAGAGAAGTCTGGTGAAAAGCGTAAAGAAAGGTTGGCATTTAAAGGGAGATGCTCAACTGATACAAAACAACTCTGCTGACATCATTTGTGCTACAGCAATTGATATCAGCTGATGATCTGCCCTTTATATTCAACGAATCCCAAAGTGCTGGGTACATATATGCACTGTGAGAGCATTTTAACTCAACCACATCCAGTCCCAATAATAGAATATGTGTCACTAAAATGCATATACAACGTAGGAAAAAAATCCAAATACACATGCACTCTAGCTGCGCTGGAGATTATAGTTTATAATGCAGATTAATGCATTATTTGATTCCAGGAACATAAATTATTCCAGCTCTAATATTGATTCCCTTCGTAACAAGCGTATTTACCTCTTTTTCTCTAGGTCACTTTGGCATCTATAAGCTGAAGGGTAATATATTTTTTATCTCCACCTCAAAAAGTTGTTCTGAGGGGATCCGGATGGATAACGGTATATGTTCATCATGTTTAAAAGATTTTATTGAATCTTTCCTAATTTTGATGGTTAGTGATAACTTTAGCTTTTAACTGGGCTCCCCACACTAAGCAAATTAATTTGAGATCTGCCTGTTTGAACTCCCTGTGCAGATTGTGTTAGCAACATTATTCTTTCTTGGCTTCCTTACTTACCAAAGGGGAAGCCAAAAAATAATAAAATGTATGCATACCACTGTTAAAGAGAGTAACTACATCGCTTGTGGCTGTTTCAGGAGTAGCTGAGGCAATCCCGTAACATCTAGGTTACGAAAATGTGTTGAATGCTTCAGAGTGAAAACCAGTGCAGGTCACCAAAATAAAGAGTCACTTTGCAAATGTGTTAGGACCCATCTGTGCATTTCAAGGGAAAGGTGAAGTCAAGACTCTGGTTTCATATAAAAAATGAAAGTCGGGTCAAGAACTTTGTAAGACATATATTGTGTATATTTTTAGTACAAAGCCACCAAATCTCTCTTGAAAGAATGCAGGATGAGCCTTACATTTTCTGTTACTCTTATTTAGCTCCATCGTGGAGGGTCTAATGCAACTCTTACTGGAGTCAGGAAGAGGTTTTCCATTCAAAAGTGAGCTGTGAATTAAGGAAAGGATTTTATAGAAATCTGAAATTGCACACAGACAAGTCCAACCCAGACAGGCAAAGAAGCTGTGGCTCCATTTGATGTCCATCACTTATTTCTCAGAACAGCTATAGGAACAGCACTTCCCAACAACTTCTGACAATTTGCATAGATAATTAACTTGCAGAGATTCAAAACCTGCAATAAACAGTTTCCCCTATCCTGCTACTCTTTTTCCGTGTTTTGAGAGCGAGAGAGAGGTCTGAGCAATTTTTTTTCCCTTCATCGTGCAGTTCTTCACCTAAATCTCTCTTTGCCCCCATTACAATAAAAAGCCTGTTTACAAGCCTGATACAAAGAAGAACGATGTGGCTTTTGCCACAAAGACTATGTACTTTACCAGCAGGTTACCAGGTAAAGGATCGAGTGGTTTAGCTGAAATGCGAGTCTTGTAAAGGAAATCAGTGCAGTGGTTAACCTTAAAACTGCATTCATGGATGTACCCTTTAACAAATGCAGCAATGTAATGACAAACATGACCCAAATCCTGGCCCTTACTGGGGGAGGGGGAAATGGAGAAAAAAAAGATGTGCTCCTTGTTTATCTGAGCCCTGCGCACAGAAGGAAATGGGTTTGGATGCTTCAGCCAGGACTACACATTTCCAAGCGGAGGGGCTGCAATCCATCTGCCTCCCGAGTTTCAGCTGAGTTTCGGATGATGGCAGCCAATTTAAATGTCACTGTTTAATAGGATAACGCATTCGCGGGAATCAGCTTCGCCGCCTTCCTCCCACGATGTCTTCTTCTCTCCAGGCAAAAATCTCGGGTTTCCCTTGCCTGATCCTTTCGGTGTCAGCTCCATGTTACCGGAACACACATACAGCTGTTTTCCCTATCACAGCTGCATCTCCGGCAGCAGCTTCGGGGCTTGAGGACTGCAGAGGGCAGTGAAGGGGGATGTTCAACTTCACAATAAAAATGAGGCTAGTAAAAATGTATTTTGGAGGGCTACAAATCCTAACAGGGAACGGGGTGAACTTAGCTCACCATGGGTATTTACAGGGCTGGGCTGCTGCTTTCCTGGGAGCGAGCACACTGAGCCAGGCAAAGTGTGGGTCTCCCCCAGCTGCTCTTTAAAACTGGGTTTAAAAGTAAAACCAGGGGCCCTGGACCAATGCAACGAGTTAGCAGAACATGGCACAGCCATGCAAAGAGGAGCTTGGCAGTGGCACGGGTCCATGCTTCACGTCACCTCACCAAGTTCAGGGGCCAGAGACAGCCTAGCCTTGACCTCTCAGATAGCCTGAAGTCTCCCAAGCACCTACCCAAAGCCTATTTTTAGTCCTCCCTGCCTGATGTGTGTGTGTGCGTGTGTGTGTTCGCACAATGGAGAAAAGCCCAAGAGCAAGACCAGACGGCCCTGTAAAGGGAAATCTGATTTTATCGCCTGCTGAGGATGCCGATGACATGATTTCCTTCGGCTGGAAGGAGGGTCTCCGAGTTGCTTAAACAAACCGCAAAGCCACTGCACCGCCGCTTTCCTCCGGGCCAGTTTGGGCACTCCCCTCCCTTCGTGGCAGCCGAAAGGCACGCACTTTCCCCGCACCCCCACCAAGCAGGGTGGCAGCGGGGTACCCCAGCCCCGGCCCGCTTTGCCGCCGCAACGGGAGCGATTCCCAGCCTGGCTACTGAAGAAGAAGAGGAAAAAAAAGTGTCTCTTTCTGGAAACTGCCTCCCAACGCTGGACACGTTGTTTTCGCTGTGCTAAGAGAAGGCGTTTAATGGTATCAACCTCCACCCCCGTCCCCGAAGTTGGAGGCAAGGCTCTCGGTGCTAATCCCAGGCTTTCCACCCGGGCAGTGCAACTCAGAAAGGGCAATGAACTCCCCGTCCCCCAGAGGGACGAGCCCGCCAGCAAACGGCCAGACAAGGCGGGGGCGAAAGGCTCCCACCCCCCCGCTCCCCGCGGGGAGAGGACGAGAGCTGGCGGCCGGGCTCTGGCGCGGAGCGGGGTCGGAAGAAGGGAAGGGGGGGGAGGCACCGATAAGGATGACAGCCCGACCCGCCGGCTGAACAATACAGGCAGGAAAAAGGGTAGGAAATGCCTGTGCAACTGCAAGGCACGCATGTACCTACCAGTTCCTCCCAGGCGGGGCTGCGGGCGCTATAAGAAGGACACCCGTGCTCCTCCATCCCCCCGCAGCAGGTCCCCTGCCTCCGCGGGGAGAGCGCTGACGGGCAGCGGAGCAGGTTACGCCGGGCTGCGCCTCCCTCCCGCCCCTGCCGCTCCTCCGGCGGGCAGCGCTTCCCCGGCGCCGCGCTCCCTCCCCCCCACCCCCGGCCCC
>VZTQ01013057.1:54406-86986 GCA_013400755.1 Pelecanoides urinatrix
TCGCCGCCGCCGTGTTCTCCGGTGCACGGCGCGGGGCCCGCCCCCGCCGCCCCCTGCCCGCCCGCGGCGCCGCCCCGGGGGCTCCCCGCGCACACCCGCCCCCCTCCCCGCCCCGGGGAGCCCAGCGGATTACGGGCAAATCGCCTTGAGCGTAAGCCGGTTTACAGCCGCTTCGGCTGCCGGCGTCGCGGCGGGGTCGGCGGGCGAGGATGCTCCCTGCGGCGCGGGGGGGTGAGCCGGGAGCCGCTCACGCCCCGCCGGGGCCGTGCCTCCTTCCCTCTCCCCCGGGAGGTGAGAGCGGGGTCCGCGGCCCCGACGGGCCCGGCTGGGAGTCCCGGGGCGCTGCCCCTCGCATCCCTCTGCTCCGAGCCCAGCCCGCTCTGGGGGCCAGGAGGCGTCAAGGTCAGGGTGCTGGTGCTGAGGCAGCCCTCTGCCCCCGCACCGAGGTTCTGAGAGCGCAGTGCCGCACGGTTTAACCCACCTTGGGCAGCCTCTTTCCCCCACAGAGGCGCCGGGTGGTCCCACACATACCTTAAGACAAGCAGGAGCTGGGACATGGCATGGCCACGGTGGAAAAGACAGCACGGATGTGTAGGCCATATCTGACACAGGGTGCCTTTCGTTTCCAGGGCCAGCACGCCTGCCGTATGGAGTAGCTGGATTTATCTGCCCTCATCACACCTGTTATTAATACACAGTGTGTATACTTCAGTCTTCTCAGTTTACTAGTTACCAGCATACCCTTGAACACCAGCCAATGTATTGTGACTCTTCAAGTGGATGTTGTATCTCCTACAAACTCAACACTTTCACTCACTCGTTTCTCCCCATTGTTGCAGAATTGCAGGATACCTGAAAGAGTAGGACTAGAGAAGAGTCTGAGAAAATGAAGCTCAATCACCGTCCAAAATAATGGTGTTCTTCACCCCAGTTTTTCTATACTCCTTTTCATTCCAGCCTGCCCTTTTCAATTTGCAGCTATCAGGCCTGATTACAAAAAGTAATCTCTGGGTCATCTACTTGATAAGTGCAAACATCAGAAAAGGAGTTGGATTTCACAAGAAAGAAGAAAGGAATTTGTATTTATGATAGTTTTATTTGAAGATATATTTGTTTTCTTTGTCTTTTAAAGCTTTTTCATACCAAAAAATGGCACACTGCCACCTGAGCTCTAGCTTTTGCAAAATGCATCGGCAATTTACAAAAAGTAGCACTATGGCTGAAAAAAGGTGACATCTTACCTATGCATTTAACTAAGCCTATAGAGAAATCCTATTAAGATGGTGTACCCCTAAGCCAGGCCCAAAGAAGTGCCACAGCAGTATAGCTCATTTGAGGAACCGAAATTGCTGCAATTCTTCCAGCAGTAGAAAAAGGAACTATTTTTGTTGATAATAAGTTTATCAGCGGTCTGTTGATGAACTGCTTTGATGGTAAGAGTGTAACCTCAGAAGGAAGCAAACAAGATGACTTAGAGCATTTTGCTTTTTGGAAAGCAGCTTTCTAAAGCTGATGGTGAGCAACAGTTGTCCGAGGATGTCTGGTCTCCTTCCCTTTGTCCCCTGAGTGTGAGATACTGCTGAGGAATGTCACACTATAAACGGCTTTACACTAAGAACGAGTGTCAGAGTAAGATTAGTCAGCTCCCCTCCTTTCCTCATGATGCACCGGAGGATCTCACATGACGGTTGTTTATACCTCTCGACATCTGGCCTCTTTAGCCTAAGCCACGCCAGGGCTTTGAGTGAAATTGGCCTTCCTTTAAATATATGTCATGCTAGAGCCTTGCATTTCCTTGCTTGCTGAACCACAAAAACTGAAAACTCATATACAGGAATCTTAAATGACTCGAAGTTACTCCTGCAGCTCCAGCGCTACACGTACCCTTTTGCCCTGAAATTCAGAGAGATTCTTGCTGTGCCTTCAGCCCCGTTTTCTGTTTCATGTGCCCTGAATCTTATACTGTGACTAGATACGCAATTACGTTCACCTCATTCCAGCCCCTGGAGTTCAAAGCTTGGTTTCCATGAGTGAAAAGCTGGTACAGGCCCCAGAAGATTACCACAACCTACTTTAGGTTGAAGGTACGTTTCAAGGTCTTGTTGGATAAGGAGGACAGACATTAGCCGCCGCACAGATCCTGCTGGGTCTAAAGGAAAACTGTGCAATGCAACTTCAGCTCAGCCCTGCCCTGTTGGGCTCCTGAATGCCAAATTTGATTTTTCACTTCTTTTTGTGAAGGAGACAGATTTCAGCCCTTGCTGATGAGCCCTGCCCCGTATGTCTTCCCTGCATGTGAGCCCTGCTCGTCAGGTCAAAGAGCACACTTTCTGCCGAGACCGAGGTTCTGTGCTGCTTGGCTGAACTGGCTGAAAATCATGGGCAAAGTATTTTGCTGAAAAATGTAATTCTGTCAAAGCCTACATAGAATTTGAGGACAGATGTCAGAATCACAGGGTTTTTTTGTTGTGGTTCAGGGGCGTGCTGCCACATTCACAGAGGGGCAAGGGAACTGAAGTCAGGCCCAAGGCAAGGATAAGCTTCGTTAGTGAGGGGGTAGAGGAGCTGCCTGCTAAAACAATGAGTGACCGACTGTCCCCTTGAGAAGATGGGGATGTTGAGTTGGGAGAAGAGCTCACTGGAGGCAGGTCTTCACAACCGTCTTGGGAACAGACAGTGATTCTCCTAGCTGGTCTACCAAACTGCATCAAAACAAGTCCAACACAGCCTGGGGGTTGGTTTCATTTCATTCCGATTTTTTGATTTTGTTCCAAGTCATATTGTTTGTTTGGTTTTTTTTTTCTTTTCAAGTTTTTCCACTTAGTCTAGGCATTTGGGGTTGAACTTCTTGGTCATCTGCTCTATCTACTGTGTTCAAGGATGTCTCATCTCCTTTTGTCTCTTCTGTTCCCTGCCCTTAATGTCTCAGTGAAAACTGGATCAAAAAAATGAATGTTTCATTATTGACTTTTTTTTTTCACATGAAGCGCATTGAAAATATAACACATGCCTGCCTTTTCCTAAGCAAACTATTTTGGATATATTAGACACACTGAAACACACAAATTTTGATTCCAATGTTGTCTTTAGACATTCACAAGAAAGCACCCACCTCCACAACTATTTTCCTTCCCTGGGGGAAGGAAAAAGAACTTTCCATTTTTTTCCTAATTTGAGGTAGAAAGACATTAAAAGGATGAGATTTTTTACAGTTTTCTGTATTTTTCCACCAGCATTGCCTTTATCACATAAAGAGTATACACTAATTTTCATCAATTCATGCAAAAATGAAACTTCCTTCTTTTCTTGGCACATAGTATGCAAGCCTAATTTGAGTAAATTCTTCAAGAAAATGTTGTTCTTCATTCTCTTTATTGTAAACCTGCCAGTTGGCCTTTTTTTTCTGTTAAATAATTTTGCATAGCATTTGAAGGTAGGATTTCATCAACATGATAGTTGGGTAGTTCCTGCCAGACAGACAGGTAGTAACAACCCGCAGTAGGTCATTAACATGATAAATGTATTAAAAGCAGGGCAAAACGCAAATACTTCTCAATCTGGTAACCTTCCAGATAGAACTGAAGTAACAGAACGAGTTAAGAAAAACATTTAAAAAATAAAGGTATATTTTTTCGGTAACATTTATACTCAAAATCCTGATAGCTGCCTTGAAACCCACTACTTTCTGTTTGTGAGAGCATCCAATCTGTTGTAGAAATTCTGCATTTCTCCCAGTTCACAATGCCTGCTGCTTGGGACTGTCTTGCACCTGGCACCTGAGAAATGTTTTTAGCCTACAGTTTTCGTTCATAGACTTTCTCCACCATATGCATTCTCTCTTCATTATTATTATTTCTCCCATTACTCTAATAGCTGCTTCTGCGCATACCTGTAAGAGACAGGATGCTTTTAAACATGTTCCCTGGAGTTCGGGGTTTCACAAGGGAGAAGTTATTTATGCAGATGGCAGAAATTTGTCTATTTTCTAAACAAAGAGCTTTAGAAAAAAGAAATCACAGTGAGAAGAAAGCTTTGGGAAAAAGTGTTTTGCTGGAGCAGCAGCAGAGCTGTGGAAGGACAAGCCACCAGCCCCGTCATTGCCCTTCCACCAGTTTTATTTCCCCTTCCCAGTTTTTCCCCCCGCAGTGTCAGCATCTCCTGCTTGTTCTGCTGGCATGGATAATCACCTCAACACCTCCTTCTGAGCGGCAGCGTCAGGGGCTAATGGGGCCGAAGTGTGTTTTCCCTTTTGGACTTCATTCAGAGACGTCTGGGTGGGGTGGGATGACCCTTTGGCCACCCTGACCTGCTGCTGCAGTTACAACAGGAACCCTGAAAGTCAGCAGAAAAATGATGTGAAAGCACAGATGGCTGCAGGTGGCGATTTCTTAAACTGCTGCTAACCTCCACTAATGACCTCTGCCAGTGCTCCTGGCTGAGGGCATGTACCAATACATTCGCTTAAGGGTATTGCTGAACCAGATTTAAGGCATTCCAGCTTGCCGTGGATGGTTTTATAAAAACAATGTCATTCACTCCAATCTCTTGGCCCAAGGCAGCACCAACTGTATCCAAACTATCCTCAACAGGCATTGCCTGTTCAAACCCTGATGACCAGGGCTTTATATCCTGGATGTAGTTAGTGAACAACCTAAATCTGCTGTGCTGCAATTTTCATCTCATCCCCCATTAATATGGAGAACCCATTCCATGCCCCTTCAGTGATAACTTTTGGTGTGTTTGGAGGCTGTTGTCACACATTTCTACCCTAAACCAGCCCAATTTCATTCTCATCATTGACCTCTCAGCTCACACTTCCAGAGGTGTTGCCTGTGCCTCGCTTGACATGCAGAGCCCAGCGGGCACCATGCTCCAGCTGAGGCCTCACCTTAAGTAACATCAACCTCGGTTTGTCCAGGTGTGATGAACATGCTCCTTGGTTGATTATCCCAACCGTTAATGAGGATATTGAAACATCCTTCCAGCTCATGTGTGAAGCAAGGCTTCCTCCCGATGGTGTGTCGTTGCATCTGTGAGCTCCAAGGAATACTTCCCAAGAAAATGTCACATCAGTGTCAAAAGCTTTAGTAAATCGATGTACATGGCATCTACCCCATCCACAGGCCTGATTTGTTTGACATTATTTGTCCTTGGAAAACCTGTATTTGTTACACCCTTCCCTGTTATCTTCTAAGCACTTTCAAACAGTTTATTGTTATTTTGGGGAGAATTTAAGTTTATGTGATGGACCAGTAGTTCCTGAGTTCCTCCTTTTTCTCCTTTTTTAAAGTTCATTTTAAATACAAGAACTGAACTGATTAAACACAGGATGTATCTTCACCTCATTTTTACGTATGAGCCAAATACCTCTGATGCAGTTTTGCATTTGTGGTTACAGACTTCAGGAAGCCTGGCACAAACTTGAGTATCTGCTTCTTGGAATTCATTCAGTGTTTGCAGATGCAACTTTTTGACAAACATTTATTCTAAAAGAGAAACAAGTAGTAAAGCATAAGGGTTACTAATGTGATATTTTAAAATCACATACAAATTAACATATTACTTCTGAAATGCTCAGAACAAAAGTAAACGTTTTATTTAAACAATCTCTAAATCACTAAAGGTTTATAATGGCAAAAGTGGGGTGGGGGAAAAGAGCTTTGCCTCCCTCCTGACGCTTAAAAAGGCCAAAACAGGTGGAAAAAATATTTGTATGGAAAATGGGAAGAATTTAGCCCACCCAACAACTTGGCACTGAGATGGAGCTGTTCCTTTTATCTTTTTATGTGTTCTACTAAGCCCAATATTTGGAAGCTTTCCAATTACAGCAAATCAATATGTAAAATTCCTATTTTGGTCAATTTTCTTCTTGCAGTCTATCACAATACATGTTCAAAGAAAAATTAAAACACATCTTTTTAAAAAAAAAAAACCACAACTGCTTAATAGAGGAAGGAGAAAGAGACAGGCTTATCCCAGTGGAGTTTTTATTGCTTCCACAAGTGAAAGGAAGAAGCGACGAGATGTGTGTGAAGTGGTGAGGGAGTATAAATGCAGCTGTGTGGTCATCCCAAATAAGATGGACTCGTGGCCATGGTCCTGATCTTCTCTGAAGCTGAGCTAGAGAATATTGAGCCAAATATTGTTGTCATAGCAAAAAAAAAAAGAGTTTTCACGAGAGTTGGTGGATGTAGTGCTGAAAACCACAGAGCATTTTTTTGGCCAAGCCAGTGAGGTATTTGCTTACTTTTAAGCATGCAGTTTGTCCCATTTATTTCACTTCCAGCACATGCTGAAAGAACATACTGTCAGTGGGGAACCTTGCAAATTGACAGATTTGAGAAGAGAAATATTTGACCTACAGAGAAAGCATGAAAGGAAGGAAGGGAGACGGCTATGAGAAATTGTCCTGGTTTCGGCTGGGATGGAGTTGATTTTCTTCCTATTAACTGGTATAGTGCTGTGTTTTGGATGTAGTGTGAGAATAATGTTGATGACACACTGATGTTTTGGTTGTTGCTAGGTAATGTTTACGCTAGTCAAGGACTTTTTGTCTTCCCATGCCCTGCCAGGTGCGCAGGGGGCTGGGAGGGAGCGTGGCCACGACGGCTGGCCCAGCTGGCCAATGGGCTATTCCATACCATATGACATCATGCTCAGCATATAAGGCTGGGCGAAGAAGAAGGAGGGGGGGACGTTCGGAGTGATGGCGTTTGTCTTCCCAAGGAACCGTTACGCGTGATGGAGCCCTGCTTTCCTGGAGATGGCTGAACACCTGCCTGCCGATGGGAAGTGGTGAATGAATTCCTTGCTTTGCTTTGCTTGCGTGTGCGGCTTTTGCTTTCCCTATTAAACTGTCTTTATTTCAACCCACGAGTTCTCTCACTTTTACCCTTCTGATTCTCTCCCCCATCCCACCCGGGGGGAGTGAGCGAGCGGCTGTGTGGTGCTCAGTGGCCGGCTGGGGTTAAACCATGACAGAAATGGAGCAGAGAATGAAGGATGTGTCTGTTTACTTTTCTAAGATGATACGTTTTTCTGACAGTAGCAAATAAAATAAGTCAGTAACACCACAAATACCAGTATTAAGTAAAACTGATGCTTTTAGTAATTGAGCAAAGTATAACAAGATTAAATTAATTCTTACTATAATTCTTGTGATTCAAATTCAATTATCTCAGGGACAAATTGCTCCGCAAAGTTTTTCATAGAGTCTATTAACTTACTTAATGTGGAGTTGAAATTCTGGCATTGCTCTAATAGTGTTCCCACATTACTTCCAAGGGATCCCATCACATGGTTTGCATAGCTATTTTTACTTCTTAATAAGAAGAGGATGGCACATGATTTACCAGAAAAGAAAATACATTTTTGCTACTTTAACCTTCTTTAAGTTTTATTTCTAGTTTAAAGAAAGAGTCTTAACCCATGGAACAGCTATAGCATATGGGAGAGCTCCAAATTAACATTGGCTAGACATAGCCAAGTCTAGTTTAGATAAATGAAAAAGTAAATAAGAGGGACATTTGTGTGTATTTTAGATTAATAAAGCTGAAAGGTACAGGGGTGAGTATTAGTAACATTTTTATTGAAGACTCATGTTAAAAATAATATGTTCTGAAGTTGACTGTCATCTTGTCATTTACCATGGAAGTCACACATGAATAATGTCTTTTTTGGTTTTAGGGAGAAATATTTTATTGTCTTACTGAAGATTTGCACAGTTAAAATTTCGATATTATTAATACTACAACAAGGTGTAATGAACATTGCTACAGGTGTAAGTAGTTTATTAATAGAATTTACCAATCTGCATTACTGCTGCCAAATAAAAGCATATCCAGGCATGTGTACTTCTCCCTCCTCCTTGGGATTTTGGGACCAACCAAATTCTAGGGAATGTGGTTGGTCTTAAAATCTTACTTCACAGGAAGGTGCAGTAAGACCTGTCAGATTTTTCCTACAATAATGGGAATCCCTCGCCGCCGGGTGGAAGCAGCAGTGTGCCTGCCAGGGGGTCCTGCCAGCCCTCTGTGGGGGGGCTGGGGCGGTGGGGAAGGCGTGTTGGGCCTCCCTGTTTGCTGGGAGCGTGGTACAGCTGGGATGCTGCGCAGGGTGGGAGGTAGGTCTGTTTGCTTGTGTCCCTGTGAACGGATCCGCCAGGCTGTGAAATACCTGAGGAGCTGATTCTGACCTCACCCGGAAGGGTGGAGCAAGGCAATGGTGACTAGCAAATACAATTTTGACCAGATGAATAGCAAAAGGGTAAATTAAGGACAAGGTTTGGAGATGCTTTTTGCTTTATGTTTTTCTGCACTCACACAGTGTAGGAACAGGGATATGATTTACAACCAACCTTTTTTCCTGCATGAGGTTTGTGAAACTTAGAGGGGGTTTCATGTTTGTAACCTGTGGGTGAAGCTATGCCAGGAGGAAAGGTTTGTGGTTTGAATGGAAAAGTATCAACTTGATGAACCTGAGAGAGACCGAGCAGTTCCTGGCCAACCAGATTTATTAGGTACCTGTTTCTAAGATAGAATTTGCTGGTTTTGGCTGGGATAGAGTTTCTTCATAGTAGCTAGTATGGGGCTATGTTTTGGATTTGTGTTGAAAACAGTGTTGGTAACACAGGGATGTTTTCCTATTGCCGAGCAGTGCTTACACTGAGTCAAGGCCTTTTCTGCTTCTCACCCCACCCCACCCGCAAGCAGGCTGGGGGTGCACAAGAAGCTGGGAGGGGACACGGCTGGGACAGCTGACCCCAACTGACCAAAGGGGTATCCCAGACCATGTGACGTCATGCTCAGCACATAAAGCTGGGGGAAGAAGAAGGAAGGAGGGACATTCAGAGTGATGGCGTTTGTCTTTCCAAGTAGCCGTTATGTGTGATGGAGCCCTGCTTTCCTGGAGATGGCTGAACACCTGCCTGCCGATGGGAAATACTGAATGAATTCCTTGTTTTGCTTTGCTTGCATGCGTGGCTTTTGCTTTACCTATTAAACTGTCTTTATCTCAACCCACAAGCTTTCTCACTTTTACTCTTCCGATTCTCTCCCCCATCCCATCCGGGAGTGAGCGAGCGGCTGGGTGGGGCTTAGTTGCCGGCTGGTGTTAAACCATGACATGAAAGCATCTGAATCCCATGGAAACAAGCAGAGAAGGAATCAGAGACAGGCAGCCTTTAAGCGATAATATTTGCATGAGTCATGAAGACCGAGGGGTTGGTAAATCATGAAAAGGGCAAATCATTGAAATAAATTATTTGGAATGGCTGGTGAGATGAACATTAGCAAATATATTTCTAAACAGCTAAATGCAAAGCTGTGCACTTAAAAACAAAGTCTGTAGGAAACACTTATATTTATGAGGGATTCTTTAGGGGATGCCTTGATTTTGAGAAGGCTTTAGGGGTCATGGTGATTAATCAGCTGTGCAAGATCTACAGCCAGAATCAAATGGTAAATTGGATTTGTGAGTAGAATTGGATCTATGAACAGAAGAATTGGATCTATGAACAGAAGAATTTCTGGTACTTGTAAGTGAATGATATTGCCTCTGTGCTTGGTACTGAGGCACACGCAGCTGCAATGTGGCATCTGGTGCTGTTGTCCACAGACCAAGACAGATGACTATTATTTAGGAAGGGTGCAAGGAAGAGCCTGCAAAGCACCTGAAAGACCACAAAACATTCTTTAGAGTTAAAGACTCAAGGAGTTTGTTCTGATTAACAAGAGAAGTTGAGAGACAACTTACCCAAAGCTTGGAGGACCCAAAATAGGAAGGAGGTCAAGGGGGTTCTTCACTCTACATATGAGCTATCAGAAACTCTACCTACTATAAGTTTAAAATTAGGGCTAGAAAAAAAGACAGATTTTAAGGATAAATTAATCATTGGAATAACATACCAAGGTTTGTGGTTCAAATTTTTTAAACAAAAGACTGGGTGTTGTTTTAAAAGTAGTTCTCATTCAAACTGAGGTGTATCTTATGACTTGCTCTATAGAGAACTAAATAATCAACCACCACTATTCTATGCATGTAAAATCTTCTATAGTATATATTGTGTATAATCTCTACTAACTAGGTAATCATTAGGGGATCTTCTGAGTTTATAATCATGGAAATATGATAACATCTTCTGTAGGTTAGAAAAAAAATATCTATTTTATTAGAGCAAATAGGGGCATACAAATATCCTCATCCTGCCCCAAAGCAATATTTTTTGTCATTGGAGGAGGTCTGGGTCACTATAAAACCCAGAGCATTAAGAAACTTACAGCTGAGGCATGTTTTCCACATCTTCCATCTTATGCTCCCGATGACATCCTGGATGGTAATGATTGAAGCTGTCTATTTATTAGATATGACGGCTTTCACTAATGAGGGTGTTTGTAATTCTAAGCGAAGAGCAGATGCTAAGATGAAATGTCTTTAATTTTCTAACCACAGAGTTGTTGCTTTGGTAGACTACTGAGACAGCGATTCTGTGATCATTTAATACCAGCTCTATGTGGTTGTACGTCATGTAGCAGTACACATTTGATCAAAATCAGGCAAGAGCATATGATTCCATTTCGGTTGGTTTAGCCAGAGCACATAGCACAGTGTTTACATTCACTTTATAATTTTATGTTGATTTTATGCTGGCTGCAGGAAGACAGCGTGAAGTTAGAGTTGCCTAGACAGAGAATACTTGCTCTACATTAAATCTGCTGAAACAAAATTCTCTCTTCAGTACATTGTTAACAAACCTGAACCAGTGGCGTGACTCTGTACCAGTCTATTGCATTCTTACAATTACAGTGGCTTTGAGATCTGACACTAAGTGCTCCCAAAAAGATTCAATTTATTTTCAAACCACAGCTTGAAAGCCAAGCTGAACTGAGAGTTAAAACGGAGACACCGAAGAGCAATCTCATTGTGCCTGCTCTCCAACCACAAATGGTAGTACTGCCAAGCCCTGTGATACCTTTGAAATTGCCAGTGATTCCTGAAAAGAAAAAAACAAGCAAACAAAAATATCCAGCCAAAACAGGAACATTTTCAGGAAAGTAGCCGGAGGTAGGAATGACTTACATTGAACTTCCTGTTTCAAAGTCAAGTTGTGTCTCTGTAGATGTAGATCATTATTTGGAAGAGGTTAAATTCCCTCACGTTTGACCTACATTGAGTTCTGTGGCTTGGGAGGGTGCTGGTCAGCTGGGCACACCAATTAATTTTAAGGATGGTAGTAGTCGTAGTAAATGAATGATGTGCAAGAATTAATAACTTCTTTGTCAACTGGCTGAACTCTTAGAAACCAGAAAGGTGAGCTGTTTGGGCCACAATGATTATATTATTCTTCAAAGCCGGAAGGAGGCACGGTGACAAAGATGCACTTTGAAATTAGCTTGGGAGGGAATATTCCATAAAACCCAGCAATATAGGCACCAGTATGGTCAGTACAGGAATGAATTCTGGTGAAGTGATTTTTGAGGATGAATGCCTTGGACAGTCTGGAATTACAATATCAGAATTTACAATGTAGGTAGCATGAGAAACAAGGACTTCAAGAAGTCTGGAGAGATAGTGAGCACAGTCTTTGTGTGGAAATCTGGAATGAGACCACTGATCTTCGTGACAGTAGATGAACTTGCCCCTGTGAAAGCCAGATCAGGTTCTATCTCATTACTCTACATTTTGAAAATGAATTTTGAAAACATGTTTCAGGGCATGGAACAGTCCCAGACAGGGGAGTGTCACCTTCTGATCTGCTGAATTTCACATGGCTTTTATTATGTGAATGCACAAAGGCTCAAGTCTTTATGAAAAGGCATTAACCTCCGTGTAGCTAGAACAGTTCCGTGCCAAGTCCTCAAAGCACAAAATTCACAACGTTACTGGGTAGTTTTTGGAGTATTGTTTTGAAGATCCTTGAAAGCACCACTTAATAAAAATACACAGTAAGTCTGATGGTCTTTTTCTTCATTTACTAGGAAGTCCAAGGGCTCCCATTCTCATGTAGTTTCAGAATGTAGACTCTCTCATGCAGTCATACAGTACATAAGATATATCTTGCCTAATTTTTTTTGGCTTATTTTCATCCCACATTGAGAAAATATATAGCTAAAAAGACTTCAGGATGCTTTCCAGGGAATACCACCCATGTGTCCCTCAAGACACTCTTCTTTAACATTCCTTAACCCACATGGTATTCAGTGTTTCCAGTGACAGACTGTGCCTCCATAAATAAGCTGCCTAAGTTCCCAATATAAACTGCACATTGCATACAGTGGAATAATTGCCTTAAAAGAATGTTGAGGCTACAAAAGGAAGCAGTCATAGAGGTAAGAAATGCCAAAATTAAGGCAGTCAGTGCAAACTCAATATAGTCCTGTTGTGCAAGTGCCCAGTCTGAACCAGTCTGTCATTACGGCCTATTTTTTCCTCCTGATTCATGCCAACGACAGGTACTTGCTATTCACTGGATGGGAAGCTTCTTGATATTTCCTTATATTCTTCATTTGTAGTCTCTTCTTAGTGGCTTGACGCATTGCCTTTTACTTCCCATCCATATGGACAAAAAGTAGAGAAGTTGGTCAGCATGAACACGGCTTAGTTGACGAACCATGTTGACTCTGATCCTCTCTGCTTACCTTCCCTCTCTGGTGTGGCAAAGCTGTGTTCAGATCTTCATGGGACATGCAAAAATAACTCATCTGTATTTCAAGGAATTTCTGTGCTGTGTTTCCAAACACCTCCTTTCAGACAACAAGGCCCTCGTATCCCTGACAGTGGAAAGCATTATGCAAGCCAAGCCTAGAGATGCTACTAGCTCTTTTTCCACCTCACATAGCATCACCCTCACAACTGCCATAGGAAGCAAAACTTGATCCATACATCAGCAGTGTCTGTTTATGAGCCATACACCTTTGAGATACTGGGTGGAGTTAATTTCTTGGGGGAAGTACAAAATCCTGCTTCCCGATGCACTGAAGCTCTTCAGTGAGTATCCCTCCTTCCATCATCCTTCTTGGTTTCAGAGAACCGAATCCTATAGCATGGGTCCCGGGGAGAAGCAGATTTTCATCCCAGTGCCAGGTCTGCATTTTTTCCATGAGCAGGCACCTATCAGTACCAGGCTGCAGAAAAAAATCCCACCACCCAAATCCTTTGAACAGGGAAGAAAATACATTCTGTTTGAGAAATCGTTGGACAACCAGATGTCTAAAGGGATGCAAGGCATTGCTGCTGCTATTAATGCAATGATTTATGATTCCAAGTATTTGGGATGCAGTTAACCCCTTTCATCATCTCATCTAAGTGTATAAATAGAACTTGTAAGATTTGACTTCTTCCTAAAAGCCACACAAATAGCCTATTTTGCACTAGGTTACAACAACAGATTCAGGGACAAATATGACACTGATATGGAGAACTTTACAGAACCTCCCTTACCATTAAAACAGGACAAAAAAAACCCTTGCTAGGCTAATGGGGGAAAAAAAAAGCATCATAGCTCTGAGCAGCCCTCAGGCACTCTGCTCTGGTTGTGGAAGTCTTTCTGTTTGGCCTCTGGAAGGGTGAAGGAGCCCTTACTCACATTTCGGGGAGGAAGGTGAAGAAGACGAGCCCTACCAGGCTTCTCTAAGTCCAGTGCCTTTGAGAGAGGGGAGGCTTCTCAGAGCAGGGAGGGAGAGCTGCCAGCTTTGCCTTGAACTGGTGTTTTCTACCTAATGTTACTAAACGGGTCTTCAAACAGGGCTGTGCAGAAGTTGTAAGATGATTTTTTTTCCCCCTATTTTCATAAGCTGGTTGTTTACTATGAGATCAAACACGTTGCTTACTTGCATCTTACTATCTCAGATATGACTCTTCGAAGTGGACCTGTCTAAGAAGGTTATCCACATGTGTCTGTAGCCCCTACTTTCTTGGGGAGCCTTAGTAACCCACAGTTACAGGGATAAGATCGGCTCCCTCTGAGATCACGGGGTAAAAGCATGCAGAGCCTGCCTAGTGCTGATATCAATTTTACACATTGAATCATTGAAGCTGAGGAAGCTGCAGCTGCCAAAAAAAAATGGGAACATTTTTAAATTAAGGCACCACACAGACCCAGGAAAATTCTTGCTTAGCAAGTGAAATGAGGACAAACAGCAAAAGAGAGATACTTCATTATCAATTTTATCAGCTAACATTCCCTCAAGGTGCATCAAGCTTCCTGGTTTTTTTTTTTTTTTTAAACGACTCTCCTGCTGAGTGTAGAAGGGGGAAGAAGTCCAAGAACTCAGTCATCCTTTCAAAGCTGGTTCACACCATAGGTGTGCATGGGAAGATCAGTCCCATCACACCAACCCTTGTGCCGCAAGAAGGCAGACTTCAGCACTCTTCACCTTCTGTACTTGGGCAGAGTGGCATCTCCTTTCATAGTTCCTCCTGCTTCCACATAGCCAGTGGTTTTGAATTCTGCAGGGCAAAGTCTATGCCTGAGCTGGTCAGGGTTACCACAGGGGACTGGGACTACCATGTAAAAGTGGCCAAGGCACGCAGTTACTCAGCTATATTTATCCCTTATGGGAAGGGAAGTGGAAGCGATGAGGAGAGGTATGTTGGTGGAACTGAGCAGCAGGAAGGAGATGACATTTCAAAGGAGGGAAAATGCAGATGGGAATCTATTGAAGGCTAGTTATAGGGAAGGGAAGATGGGAGCTGAACAGAGGAGGAGTGTATGTATCCAACAGTCATCATGCTATGTATACATACGTTACAGTTGGTGTCATGCTCTATGTGCCTCTGCACAGCCTTCCCATCAGCAAAGAAGTGAAAAGAGTATATAGGTTTCTTTTTCACATACAGCTTTCTAATTCACTCAACCATACCGATTCCTTTCCACCTCAAGTAAGCAAGGGGATACAAGAAGACAGAAATAAATGAGAATGTAAGAAAGACACACTCTTTCGGATTCTTACAATCGTCAGACTAAATGTATCATTTCTGCAGCTCCATGGAAGGCAATGAAGCTGAAATTAGTTCTTCATGCATGGATTACAGTATTGCAGTGATTTTTAGGCATCCATAAAATGCACTATAAATAGTTTATGCTCACTCCTGAGGGTGAGGTGTTTCATTTGTTTACTTCTGTTAGATCATGGTTATTCTGCAAGCTCAAGGAAATACGTGATTGAAAATTTTAGTACAAATGAGAGAATTATTTTGAAAAAAGGGTGGAAAAGAGCTGTGGAGTGATAAAATGAAAGTTAAAAAGTACCTCCCTTTGAAGAAAGCTGGAAAAATAGTTTAGAAAAATACAGTAGAGGTGTGTAAGCCCAGAAATTACAGGAAAAACAAGCAAAGTTGTTATACCCATTTTCATTTGTTCAAGACAGAAGAAAATTAGAGAGACATGAAAGGCAGCAGAGGCATCGTGCCAGACAACTTTCTGATGGATAATGGTCAATCCAGCCTTGTTATTTTGTGTTCTTTCTTTGTCTATGCCTAGCATTCATCCGTTAGGTTTTGCTGTACGTCACATCCACACCTTGAACACAACCTCAGATGGACTCAATTCTTAGATTTTCTTCCTGAAGAAATAAAAAGTTCATTGAGGTGGAGGAGAATTGGAATTCAGTAACATTTAATATAGAACAGACTCCAAATCCAGGTGGTTTCACAAAAAATAATCAAAACAAAAAAATTGCAAAAGATCGGATTAGCAGGACAGAAACATAAATATTGAACAAAATAATAAGTGATTTAAATTAAACGCAAGTACATAAGGAGGCTAAACCTTTCAGTCACAATCTGTTGCGTTAGTGCACAGATACACAGACTAGTGAATTCTGTTGTTTCTGGTTCTTAAGGAATAAATGTCACTTTGTGTCCCCTGACTGCATCTGAAGTCAATAAATCCATCTGCTGCCTTTCACGCGTGCAGAATGCATTTTCATCCCCTCCAAGCCATGTTCATTGGCCAGCTTGATATAATTAAATATAGAAGTTGAATGAAAACTCTTTGGAAGAGAGAATATTTTTAAGAGAAAAAGTGCTTTTCTCAATCAGAAGAATAAAAGCAGTCTAGATACATTTGTGCTGCGTGACTGAAGTTGCGTCTCTTTGTTCATATTTTTGGCTAAATCTGATACATCCCCCACAAGAAACTGTGGATCCCAAGGGAGAGAAGAAGGGAAGAGACTGCAACCTATTATTCACCCGGATGTTACAAAAATATCTTTAATGTGTCAAGTGGTACGATGTAGGTGGTATAATTTGGCATTATCGTGCATTGCTACTCGTCTATCACCACACTTTTTAAAACTATCCCTGTCATTGGTATGGTGTCTACATAAAAAGTGATTGCACTTTTTACTTTGCTGCAAAAAACCCCAGATTTCAAAATACTAGAAGCAGCTCAGAATAGGACTGACTAATCTTTACTAAAATTTATATACCTATATATAAATATACACATAAAATGTGGTTTCCAAGTTTTTATTTCATAGGCATTTATAGAAAGAGAGGTTTCTATTTTATTGTTTATTTTATTAACCAAAAGAATGAGTTTGCAAATCTTTGCAACAAGTATTTAAAGCAAACCCATGCAGTAATGTGGAACTGAATTCTGACATTTAAATTAGATTATTAGCAGAATCGACTATTTTACAATCTAATTGAGAAACTACTAGGCAAAAAGCTTTCATAGCACTTCACCTTTCCATGACTGATGTAGTAGTAAGGGCTCTGGTTACTTGGGCAACTGATCAACAACTTCACCAGGGCTGTAAATGCAATACTGGGAAGAGATTAAGAAAAGGAAACACAAAGGAGGGAACTAATTTGAATAGAAAAAGAGTAATGCCTAGGATCATGAGCAGGCAAGTAGTTTTAGTTGTTCGTAAGTACAAGAAAAAGGACCCGATTCTTAAAACATGACAGTATAAAGTCAGGTGGCATTTAAAGAAGAGGTGCCGAGAGAATTTCAGAGCCCTTACCCACAGAGTCTTACCGAAAATGCCAGATTCTAGTTATATAGAGGATGAAGGATGAAGAATGAAGGGAATATTTTGTACAAGTACAAAATAAAACATGCAGATATTATCCTTTTCTGGCAGTAGGGAAACATTGAACTTGAGAAGGTCTAGGTTGCTTACTGGGGCACACCTTACTATTGTGAAAATACATAGTATTTATTCTAAAACTACTTGATAGCACTGGACTAAAACATTTTTTTTCTGCCTTATAATAGTGACTGTATGATTCAAAGAGACTGGATACACATACATTGTATATTTAACTTGAATATTATCAAAATTACATAGATTAGGGATACAATTCTATTTCCATTTCTCATTCTATTTTGTTTCCAGTCCACAAAGTCTGGATTTTTTTTTTTAAACTGTTTTTCAGCAGCAAAGTCCATGGGAAACTGGTTTTTACCTTGCACCGTAGAGAGCCTTCCACCAGGAGGGCACAGAGATGTGAGCCTAGGAAGAACCAGGTCAGTATGAATCCAAGTCTCCAACACTCTCACACACTTCTGGGGAGGCTGATAGGAAACAAGACAATGGCTAGAAGTAGTGTGGGATGCAAGCTTTAAACCAAAAGCTCATAGAGTAAGTGTGGATACATGTGCATATTCTCTAAGGCATCTGATCTGGTACCTCTTGGTAAGGTAACTGAGAATTTAGAACAATCAAAAATTAAGATAATAATCAGTGGTTTAAAAATCCACTAATTGAAAGGTGCCTTATTATCATTAAAGGGTTGCTTTATTAGGTCCTAAAGGGATTTGCTCTTATTCTGCAATATAATGTTATCATCAGTAATTCCAAAGCAAACAAGTATACTATATTGTAACTGTTTCCAGATGATAGAAGGTTTGCAGGAATGGCAAATAATGCAGAATACAGGTGACTGAGCCCTCTCAATCATTTGATAAGCTAACTATGAAAGTCTTAGGACAGCCATGTACAAAACAATTCTTTGAAAAACGAAGCAAAGCGTCTGAGGTCATGGAAGCTAGAGACTGAACATATGCTCTCAGCCTGATTCTCTTAGGAAGGGTGGACACAATCTTTACTGTGTAATAGGAAACTGTATTATCTCTGACATCAGTGCAACTGTCACTGTAATATAGTGGCCAGCCTTGACACTGGCCTGGACACTGTAAGTATCCAGTAAAGTCACAAAAAAAGGATCAAAAGGTTGCAAAGCTTACAAAACAACCTGAACCACCATCTAAGTAAGTTAGCCTTATTTCTGATCATTGGAATTTCTTGCCCTTTTCTCTGTTGGAAGAAAGACTCCTCTGTCACTAAATCACAGTTCCATGTAACGGGAATTAGAAATTGTGATCAAGCTAAATCAAACTTTTGCTTAGGCAAGCTAAGAAGATTGAGCCCACTGTTTTATTTTACTGCAATGCCTATTTTTCAATCTCTTTCAATCTCAATGCCCATTTTTCAAGCTCCTGCTATACGCTCTTAGTTTTTGTGGGAGGTAGAAGTATTGAGGGGCTCTTTTCTGATATTTGTGTTTTGGCTACAGTTAATGCAAAATGATCTCCTTGTGTCCTGAGCGAGGAGGAAAACTATGACAAAAAGGTGGGGCCTATTGCTGAAAATACTGCTCATGTGTTGCTTTCCACTCTTATTAATCCCATTATTTTAGTGGGTGTGCTCTCAGACATAGTCAGACATCAGACTAAGGATTATTCTGAGAAGATTTATGCACAAATTTGACTTCGTGCACTGCAAGTTCAGAGATGAAATGTTCCTGCTGAGTAACCAAGTAAATGGCGGAGTTCTCTGAGCCCAAACTTCCCATTGTCTCTCTGCAGAAAGTAGAATGCAATTGCAAATACTGGTATTAACTTTAAAAAGCTTGCAATATCTCAGTGAGCTTTGTCCCTACTGTGAAGATTAGTTACAAAGTTTTTCTTGGCCCCCCCCCCCCCCCCCAACTAAGCACCGAGAGCAAAACTCACTCCTTTGAGGAACCCAAAGCATTGAGTTGACTTCCGCTGATTGCCTGCTCTGAAGCTGAGGAAACTTCCATGCATGGACACAAAGCATTGTCAGTTGAGAGCTCATCTGATGGATCCTCTCTCCTTTTCAACTCTGCTTAATTCTGTGACTGAAATAAGGACAACAGGGTCTATTTTTGGTTTTAAATGTAATTTATTACATAATTGTTGCTCGGTAAATGAGTTCATGTGCGATACAATAATACAGAATTTCAACCTTACTTTAAAATCTGTCTTACAAATCAGTGTCACATTGCTACTGGTTTAAGATCAGTGCTGTCAAATATTAACAAAATACAGGAAATATGTCCTTCTTTTTCAGGAAATCCTTGTGTCATTGAGTCAGTAAAACTGTTTCAGCTTAAGAGAATCAGATTTAAATACTACTTACAGACATGCCTAACATCTTATAACAGCAATAAATATTACTGGTATATTAAGTGTTTGCTTAAATTCAGAAGCTATCAGATGAACTAACTCTGTGTTAGTTTCTCTCTTCCTGTATATAACATGATATAACAGCTTGATGAAGCATTTGCTATTAAAACATTTCTGAAAATATTTTCAGGAAATGTACTTTATGTACGATATACCAATTTTGGGTGTTGTGCAATATCACATATAATATATGTATCTTCTTTATATATTACAAGTATGTATTCACTGATAGCTGAAGGGAGGAAAAAGGGGAAAACTATGATTCTTTTTCAACAGGGATGAACAACACTCTCATTTTCACCAACAGAATTGATGTTATTTGGTTTTGAATCCTAAACCACTTTATTATAATTTAAATTTATTTAAATTTAAGTGAAAATATGTATGTGGTGTCACTAAACTGATGAACCTATATCTCAACTTTTCCTCTCTTTTCCTGTCTTGTAACTGGAGACAAGTTATGAGATACAGGCTGGATTCCTCATTACAACTCAGCTTTGCCGAAGGAAAGAGGTTAATGGGAGTGTCACACTTTTAGTTCCCGTCATTAAGCCCACAAGTTATTTATTCTAACAGCTCTTCTACTTTGTCCTTCTTGCCGTGGTCTAAAGGATGATTCTGGTCCAGTTTATTTCACATATTCTGACATGACCCAAGAAAACAACAGATGGCAACTTCATCCAAGTGGGTGTTATCCATGAGGGACTGCAAAACAAGAGCTTGTTTTCCAGTAACTTCCTGTCTTTCAGGTTAAAAGTTTCAGAACCTACTGCAATTCTCTAATGTGAGTCTCAAAAGCGAGTTAGGATAGAGTGGTTAGCTTAGGCAGGGAAAGATCTGCTGTTGACTTCAGTAAACTGGAATTGAGACCTGCCCTCAAACAAAATTTTGAATCTAACCTCTATTGACTAGATTTGGATGTGGGATTTCTAATGTGCAATGCATGAGTAGCAATGATAATGCAGTCCAGCAGGAGAAACAGAAGTCGTATAAAGAAAAGTAGGAGAATGAGAAGTTGGGTGGTTATGTGGGAAACATCTGTCAAAAAAGAGTTGGCAGATTAAAAGGCTTGGGAGAGAAGGGAAAGAGGAAAGGAAGAATGAAGGAGAGAAGGAATGAAGGAGGAAAAGGGGATGGGACAAAGGAGGGAAGGAGCAAAGAGAGAAGAAAGGAAGGAGAGAAGGATGGGTATAAAACATAGGAGGGCATATTTAGTCACACAGTGGTTTTGCCAAACTGCTTCTCCTGAGCACAGTTCCAATTCTTCAAAACTTTAGCGTTTCTAGTTGTGTCAAAAAATCCAATGAAAATAAATGCTGTAAAAAAGTTACAAACAATGAGAGAGAGTTTTATTAGATTTCCTTGGGTAGAAGTGGGACAATATCTATATCTTGTCCTGACAAGAAAGTAAGGAAAAGTTTTCCTTCCGTTCCTCAACAGAAAATACCTTTTTGATCAGCAAAGAAAGAGGAGTGCAAATACTTCGGGCTACATATGGTGATTAGCTGCGAAAAGGGGAAGTAAGCATATGAAGCATGAGAAAATTTAGCTCAGGTCACAGATGAAGTTTTAGCTTTTTCTTCTTTTGCTAGGCCTGCTCAGCCTACAGCTTCATCAGTACAGCAGGCTACAACTAATATAATTAATAGCTGTTACTGAAGAAAGGGGTACATATTATTAAAAATAGTGACAGAACACAGAAAAAATACTGAGTATCTTTAATTCTGTGATAAAGGGGGACACAACTGAACTAGAATGCAGGACATGTCTACTGACACCACTGAAGGGGTTTCAAAAGGCATACAAAAAGGAGCAACTCAAATCAGATAAAGACGTAAGTAGTTAGTTGGCTTTGTCTCACCTGCCTTTGGCTGTCTGAAGTAACCCATTCAGACCTGAGCTAGTGAGGCAAAGTTCCCATTAGAAAGAAATAGATGTTTCAAGAGAACAATTCCTCTGAACACAGATACCTGCCTTAGGTCAAGATGAATTGCCCTTTCAGGGTGTCTATTTTTTTTCTCTGACTATAAGGTGGACCTTCTGTGGACTGCTCAAACTTAGAGAACTAATTTCTATTTGCTCAGGTTGGAGCAATTCAAGGCAACCCAGGACCAAAACTGTCACCAAATAAAGCATCAAGAACTTCGTTGAGATGAGGAAGACACTTGTACTGGATCTGGAAGGACTGGGGCAGGTTGACCCCAGCCAACAGCCAAACACTCACACAGCCGCTCACTTACACCCCTCTCACATGAGACAGGGAATGAGCAAACATCTGTGTGGGTACTGGCTGTTGGTCAGGATCAATCCACAACAGCTTTCTGTGTTGGTCAGTCTTGCACTAAAATCCTTTATTTTGCCTATTTGTCAGGAAGACTTTGTATGTTGGTCAATCTTGTTGAATTAAAAGATTGCTAAATAATTGTTTACAAACTCCTGGAGCTATAAAAACAATCTGAAATACTGCTATCATTAAACATATTTTGCACTACGCATTCCTTCTGTCAAGAAACAGTAGGAATCTAAACAATGGCTCTTTCACACGGACTTGTTAATACTGAGAAATCTTTCCAGCACCAAGAAGTAGGGTTTGTGAAAAATAGATGTCATATTTTTAGCGGCAACATTTTGCCTGAGCTAACATACTTAGCAAGAAATTAAAATTAAAATCTAGATTTCCTGATACTGACAAGGAAGTGAGAGAAGTAAGAATGTTGAGTAAATTATTCATTAAAAAAAAAAAAAAAGGGATTACTGTGTTTAATTGCACACACTTTTCCTATTTCTTCCACTTAATTTTTGGTGACTTCAGTGCAATGGTTTCTTCAGTTTGTCTCCCTCTAGTGGATTGCCCCTTCTGTGTGTCAGCAAAGTCTTTTAATCTTGCATTTTTCTTCTTTATTCACTTGTACTATGTGGCTACAATGTTATTATTATAATTGAATAATCTATATACAGCATTGCCTCTATTCCATCCCTGACGACTACATCTTTCAAGCTTACATTTGTTCCTATTGCCCTAGGTATCAGCTGTGTGGGCTACAATTCATGCAAAGTATTCTCAATCCTCTTCTCACTTTAAAGAAATATAATTATACCGCATTGGTTTTTGGTCATTCTTGTGTCTCCCAAATCAGTTCAGGGACTGGCTCAGAATGGAGGTCTGTGTAAAGCAGCCTTTTCAGTGGTCTAAATTAGGACCTGGTGAAACGAAGTAAAGCTAGGCACAGTTAAATCATGTCACAAATATGGAATGCCTTTTCTAAGCCTCCAGCAAGTAGAATCTTTCAGCAACATAGATATATTCTAGTGCTCGATGGATAAAAGATAACATGGCCTACTCTATTTTTCAAAGGATCCCTCTGTAATTTGGGGAAAAAATATATTTAAATATAACAAACATAGAATCTGTCTTGGGCTTATTTGTATTAGCTGTATTATGATCTTAGATTTTCTGTGGTGGATCAGAGTCCTTCTGTGTTTAACACCTATAAACCACAACAAAAAGGCTATTTCCTGCCCTAAAGACCTGTGCTACAAAAGGCAGGGCAGCCAAAGAAGCGGACTCAGCAGGCAGAAGGTGGGAATGGAAGGAGGTAATAAGAACTGACAGCAGTTGCTGAATATTATTAGTATTAGCATGGGCTGCCAAAAGTCTTTGTGACTGCAGTATTTTATAGGCAGAAGAAAGGTTTCAGATTTACAAATGCTTATCTGAAGAAGGAAAAGCTCATGACCACCGGTACTGCTATGTCCGAAGGAGCACACCTCTTCCAGAGCACAAGGTTTTTCCTGTGAATACATTCAAATTGTACTGCTGGTTTTCTTGCCTTTTGTGCTCATCCCAGACGGCACTGCTGTTCAAGTAAGACATTAAATAGATTCTGTTGTAATTAAGCAATTAGCTACACAATTAAATCTGAAGTTAGATAAATGCTGTGAGCCACACTCGTAACTGCTTGTGAAGTGACACTCAGGTTGTTTGTCCCCTGTTCACTGGACTCCCACCTTCTCTTCTTCAAATCCCTTCTAGTACTAATGGGAATAATAATTGAGAAAGGTAACAGTAAAACTCTCTGTTAAGTTCCTGCATACCAAGTTCCTGAGCCAGCACACTTTTACTTGGGTCTGTTGCCTCGCGTGGCAGTGAACCGATTCATCTTGCACCAGCTCAGAGAGTGGAGAGAGGAGCTCATACCTATCCCCACTCCCCTTCGTATATCTACCTAGGAAGGGATTTCAGGTATTAGTATCTTCCCCTCTCGTTACCTATTGTACTACCTGCTTCCATACCACACAACATAATGGTGGTTGGGCAGGCAGCCACTCTGTGCAATATAAATCAAGGCCAAGCACACTCAAATCTTAAAAAAAAAAAATCCTCCCTCCCATGAACTCGTTTATTGTTCTGCATGGACCAATTCTGCTAACGCCTACCCACTTGAATAACTGTACTCATTCTTTGAAATCAAAGTATGACTGACTAGTTGCATGCAAACTGGGTTAAGCCTTTCAATTCTGAGCTTTTGAAGACAAAACTGCATCTGACATGCTTTGCAGTGCTCTTGAACTACTTCAGCATACTAGGAAGTAAGAAAACAAAAGTAGAAACGAAGACAAGGCTTTTAAAATGTCCTTAAATTGACCTTCAGACAAAACCAATGCTGAACACTGAGAAAGGAATCGTGAATGAAGAAGAACAGTGTCCCAAGTGTAAATGAAAGCTCCGCAATCCCATTTAAGCATTCGTAGAACATTAATCCATCTAAGATATTAGGACAGCAAAGGACCATTGTTCAGGACAGCAAGTGAAAGTCGAGATGGGCTGGGTTACTCCTTCCAACACAGAGAGATACCGTGTTTCAATTCTGAAAATATATTCAGAGAAATTTGAGATCTTTTATTATTTAAGAGGCTCCATTGGGGGCTTTAAAAGTGTTTACTTTAAAAAGCAAAAACCCTACAGCCACTTGAAAAAGAAAGGAAAAAAATCCACCTCCTAACCTATGAGCTAAACATGTACTGCATTACTTTAATCTCCTCATAATTCCCATTTTCACGTTTCTTTCACTTGTCTTAAAATTGAATCTTTCCAGACAGACTGTCTGATAAAATCATATAGTTAACTACAGTACATCAAAGAGAGCAGGTGAAAGTTGCATATTCACACACGCTGAAATTCTGGTTGACCTAAAAAGAAAGAGGTTTTTGTACCTCCTGCCCCTTCTTTTGGAATCTATCCTCACTTAGTGCAGTTAATGTTTCTAATATTCAATTTGAACTGTTTCATCTGATCATAACGGAGAACCAAAAAAATAGCTGAAACAACAATCAGATTGTATAAGGTTTGTCTTTGTCTAGTTTGTAAAAGACAATACTGCTCTACTGAAAACACTAAGAGAATTCTAAACAAGTTGGAGTTTCCCTGGAGGACCCGTGTTAAATAGTCTTGTCCTGAGAAAGTAAAGATTGTACTTCACTTCAGATATGGACTTTATGAGAGATGAATATCAAACATTTTCAAGGTCTTTTCTTTTAGAAAGAAAATCCCTTCATGGCCTCATGACAGCTGGTTTGGGTTTTTTTATTAGGTCATTTTTTTTTTTAGGTCATTCTTCAAATACAGATTTAATCAATTTTCAGTTTAAAATTCCTGGAAAAAATAATCTCATTCATTCTAGTTTATATTAAATGCAAGAGATTATATCAATGCAACACTGTGTGGGATTTCAAATCTCAGACCAGGTCATTTAGAGCTACTTTAAATCTGTACTTTCGTGCTTGCATAACCTGTGAAGGTTTTCATTCAGTGTTCATGCAATGCTAATGCAGTCGTGACATGCAGGCCGTAATGCCTCTTCCACAGACGACAGCACCGAAGGCACAATTTTGTGTATTTTATTTACATTGACAAGGTCGAAGGGTCAGGCTGCTGATTATGAACTCTCCTGTTAGATGTCCCAGAACATATGCCAGCAGGGGATTCACTGGCAGCTCCCTTAAGCAAGGATTTAGGATATTGGTGTCTAAATGGAACAGTTGGGTGCTCACCTCAGCCTTCGTTCTGGGCTAAATCTTTCACTTCACACTGTGTGTGTCACCCACAGCTCTACCCCGTGGCCAGCCAGGCAGGTTGATGATTTTTCATGAAAGTAATGCCTACAGAGAGTTCAAAGGTTCAGGAATGAGGCAATAAGTATTTTCATCTTTTGGGATTGTGTAAGCCCCACAAATGGCCTCAGGCCCTGCTGAACTGATGTTGCAAGTCCCACAGCTAGAGTAAAGTTAAGTTTTGTTCGTTAACAGCAAACATGAGCTTTGAGATTGCCTCACAATTTACTGAAATTTAAATAACCTTTGTGATACAGGGAATTAGCCTGCGCTTAACAGGGACGACACTGAATTATAAGAGGGTAAGATTAATCCTGTCTTCAGGAACTTTGGCATTTTACTAATGATGTTGTGTCACCAGCACGTGCTGCCAGTGACCCTTTAGAGATTATTCTGTGCAATATTCTGTAGATAGCAAAAGAAAGAAAGGAAAGGAAAGAAAAAGGAAAGAAAAAAGGAACCCTACCATTTCAACATGAAAACGGATAAAAATTTCAGGTAATCTTCCATTAGATATCTTGCTTAGCTCTTAATGTAACTGCTCCCCTAACATTTTGTGGCTGCCTTTGAGTTGTGGGCTGAGTCCAGAAAAGCTTTAGGGCATGGGCACATGAGACTGGGATGGAACCACCACATTTTACCCAGATACTACCCACCCACTCTACTAACCAGCTTTGTGTACAGTTGTAGCCCACCCCAGTTATAAAGTAAAACACCAGATACAAACCAGTGAAGTTTATTTAGCAGATATTTTACATTGGTGTTGGGGTGGGTGAAGAGCATACAAGAGTTGTTTTAGAGGATCATGACAACCATGAAGGACACAGAGAATGACACCAGAAATCTTTGCCAATGAGCATATGGTTGATGTAAGTACAGCTAAATCAAATAAGCCACAAATGAGCTGATAACCTACACTGGCGATTTGTATCAGCAACAGTGTGGCCAGCAGGAGCAGGGAGGTGATCGTGCCCCTGTACTCAGCACTGGTGAGGCCGCACCTCGAATACTGTGTTCAGTTTTGGGCCCCTCACTACAGGAAGGACACTGAGTTGCTGGAGCATGTCCAGAGAAGGGCAATGAAGCTGGTGAAGGGCCTGGAGAACAAGTCTTATGAGGAGCAGCTGAGGGAACTGGGACTGTTTAGCCTGGAGAAGAGGAGGCTCTCTCAGGGGAGACTTCATCACTCTCCACAACTACCTGAAAGGAGGTTGTAGTGAGGTGGGTGTCAGTCTCTCCTCCCAAGTAACAAGCTATAGGATGAGAGGAAATGGCCTCAAGATGTGCTATGGGAGGTTTAGATTGGATACTAGGAAAAAATCCTTCACCGAAAGGGCTGTCAAGCATCAGAACAGGCTGCCCAGGGAAGTGGTTGAGTCACCATCCCTGGAGGTATCTAAAAGACGTGTAGATGTGGTGCTTGGGGACATGGTTTAGTGGTGGACTTGGCAGTGCTAGGTTAACGGTGGGACTTGATGATCTTAAAGGTCTTTTCCAGCCTAAACGATTCTATGATTCTAAAACACACACTCCTGAGTTCCTCAAATTGAAGTAGTCACTGCCCAGGTGCTGTCCTCTTCTGCGGGGGGGACAGGATCTTGATGCATGGATTTTCTGTCTCTCTCTTCTTGAAGGGGTCATTTTTTTTTCTAGTGTTAACACTATGCTATGTATTCCCTAACTTCATTAGCTCCTACATACATATTGTTAATGCATGCTAGGCTTTATCAGGCTATGAGTATCTGTGAAGCCAATGAAATCGAGTTCCTGATCACCTCACTAATTTTGTATGAAAATTTTCATATCAACAGCAATTTAATTTCAATAACCTAACAATACCATTTTTGCATTTAATTCCTGAACATTTGACTTCATGCAGTTCTGAAATCACTAAACTGCTATATTAGTTTAGTGGAGCATTTTGTAGTTTTCTAGAGTTAAAAGAAATAACAATTACAGAAATAAAATAGAAACAACCCTCCTGTCCCAGAGTCCAAATAATACATCAGCAGGACAGCAGGGATTCCCCTACCACTCAGACTAACAGCATGAATGAACCAGGTCAGTATATTTTCAGTGGGTTTCACAAGTATTTCTGTCAGCAGTAGAATACTGGGGGTTGCAGTGGTGTCCAGGACTTGCAAAACATAGTGGTCATGGTGCTTTCAGCCCCTGTCTTAACCTCATCTTTCATTACTTTAGTTCATGTAGCTTTTTACTCTCAGCCTACATCCATCTAGTGGCTTTGCCCTCGTCCACACTTCCCCTTTGGGTTCCTTTTGCTTAATTCACCATCTTCTAACTGCCCCTTCAGGCTTGGCTCCTCATCCCTGTGCTTCCTCAGTCTGGGGAAAGAAGGAGCACTGAAAGGAAACAGAGAGTGTCTTTTTTTGTAGTGCTCCCTGGCCTTGAAAGAGAAATAAGAGGGGGAAGCCCGGCTCAACCGATGCAGTCTTATCCTAGGTCATACTTCATACAAACAGAATATGATGAGTTAGCTGTTAAACTATAATACATTTCCCCGAGTTCCCCAGAAGCTCATGATTCAGCAAAAAATTGGGGTCATCAAAAAGCATCTTTCTGAAATCAGAATGACTCTCTTAGCAGAATTCTAGCCTTGGTTCTAAAGCTCGGGAACGGTGAAGCTCCTAGTTTAAGAACTGTTTTCATATGGGTAAAACCAGATGCAGATTTATCAGGCAGGACGGAGGGTTTATCTTCTTTAGTCTCCCCTCAGCTCTCCAATAGCACTGAGGAAGGTAGTAAGCATTTCCCTCATGTGATGCAGCTGCTCAGCTGCGTAGCCTTCCCAGTCACACAAGGGTTATAGCTGCTCCTGAGTAAAACACTTCTTTTCTGAAAAGTAGCTAAGCTATTTTTGTTCAAGTTTTCAAAAGAAGTCTTCAGCCTGAGGCAGAAATTCAGCATGAGAAATTTCTGCCCAAATTATTAAAGAATGGTGGAGTTACAAACTACTGAAAACAGATGGAGTTTGGCATAAGAAATTACAGATGCCATCACTTACGGCCTTTATATTCTGAACATTTATATTGTAACACATACACGAATGTGAATATGCAGTACCACTCAGCAGAGTACTTGTTTTTCTTACCTTCTATGTACCTTTTTAAAACAAATTATACAGGTTTTATGGCTGCAATAATGATCTTCAAGAAATGTACTTCCAAGTAGCTAGCAGCTGTTAGATCAACTTTCCAGTGAGCAATCAGGTGGCAAGAACCTCCTTACCTGGATGTCATTATTTCTTACAAAAATCAATACTGACTTTATCTTTACTCGCTGTTTTAATTCAGTGTAACAGTGCAAACAGCATAGAGACAGAGAGGTCAGAACAGATACTAAGAAAGCTAATGGAGTGAATGTTAATTTCTTGAAAGAAGTTGTCATACAAACAGAGAACAAAAACCTTTCAACTATTAACTAAAAATGCAGTAAGTACATTCTTCTGGGGTCAAAAATCTATTATAAAAACCATTTTTAGAACAAAATCTAACTTTGACTCTTGCCTATTTTATAATAATGCAGAAGGAAGTGGTGAATATTCTAGTAATCATTAGATGCAAAGAAAGAAATTATGAATGACAGCCAGTTTAGCAAGAACCAGGAGATAAGACAGTTTACATTAGAACCTTGGTATCTTATTGGTGGATCCATTTTTTAAATCAACTTGGATTAAAATAGGGGACAAACTTAGGGTTCAAGTCAACAAAGGAACAGCTGTGCATTTCCATTTTTATTCGATTTATATTGTTCCCAATAGATTCCATATAAGAGAAGCACCTTCTGGTATTACAAAGACTCATTATAGTGAATTAGAGTGGCTCCATGGAAATCAGTACTTACATTTGTTCAAAACTGATACACAGCAGAAGAAAACAAGCCAGACTCACTCTACCTCTAGTATCAGTGGCTACAGACAATTTGGGAAAACAATCATAGATTTTAAACCAAGAAAACTGATGTTGCCTAACTGAAAAAAGATACAAAAGCAACCTCTTGATCTCAGGAATTAAAATTATTGGTAAGCAAGGACTGCCTTTATGGCTTGACTTTCTCTGTTAGTATCGCCAGATGGAACCCACACCACTAGGGAATTGTATTAATTCTAACAGACTTCCTTTCTTGCCTCTTCACATTTTCTGGACATAGTTTCAACAGAGTTTAATGTTAGATCTACCCTCTAGACAAAGATTTAACAGTAAACGAAGACTTAACTTACTTCTGTTACTGTAGTTCAGCCAGAACATTTGGGTAAAATTCAGGCCTCGCTGCATTCAATGGGAGATTTCCTACAAACTTCAGATGAAGCCAGGATTTCATCTCAGCTGTCTCCTCTGTTCTTGTGCAGGAGAACTGACTACAACTAGGCAAAGATGATGCATTGTTCTTTATATTCTGCACCTGTGTCTAATTTAGTCTTGCAGCTAGAGCCACACAGCAAAGCAGTTGACAGCTACTAGAGAGAACAGTCTGGAAACTGTCAACTCACAGAGATGCTTTTTGAACTCTCACTCTTTGGAATAAGTTCTTTTCTATTTAATGAAAGGAAAAGTACTTTTGTTAAGAAACTTCACGTTCCAAATAAGAATGCTGTTAAGCCAGGGAATGAAAATATGAAATAGCTGTTTGTTACCAGTGCTGTAAATCATCTGTGAAAGCCTTCACAAACACACTAGATGCAGACTGCTAAATCCTTCCACTTCATGACAGCACTGAACCACTGACAGAATTGTGCTTTCCATAGAGAGGAGTGAGCAAGTACCACATATGTAAAGCATATATGCATCAGTTATGATTAGCAAGCGAAGTGGATGCCATATTCAAGTAATAATGTAATATTGTATAGCCAGATAAAATTTCACATGTGTATACAAGAAAAAATTGGTTCTATACATTCACATATTAAATTATACTAAATTTTGAGTGGTGTCATGACTGACAGTATAGCATAAAAACAATGCAACATTCAAGTTGTGCATCTAATTGTTTGTGTATGCGTGCATACATGTATATATTCAACAAAATTTCCATCCCCATAATTATGCACAGAGATAACAATGTTTCCGTTATAACTTTCCCAGCAATGGTTTGAAAATCAGTAAATATAGTTTCCTTTTGCTGCAAATGGAAAGTTGGAGGCTGAACTCAGGACTGAATTCAAAGTTTTGGAAAAGTTGATTCAGAATTTTAAGACTGCTTTAAAAAGCAAAACATTTTATAGATACGTGACTCAGAAAGGGCTGAAATTTAAAGCATGTAGCTTGACAGGTGTATATATACACACACACAGAGGCAAAAGGAGGCTTTGTACATTCACAGTGTGAAATTACTGTGACTCTGTACAAAATTTTGAACTGTCTCATTATTCCCAGCATAGCATAAAATCTGTTCAGTATTCAGGTTACGCATTTAATTGCTTGCATATCTGTTGCAATTTATTACTATTTATTATTTTTTCTATAGATATGACAAGAGGAACAATGTAATCTTCTAATTTAATATCCCAGATTGGTAAAATATATTCATAAATGATTCCACTGCTATTTTGCCTCATTGGCCTTCTACTCTGTTCCGCCAGACCTTCTTGTTACCTAGCCTGTCTTTAGCCTCCAGCATTCGCGATCTTCAGCTTACAAGAAATTAGTGCAATATCCATAAAAGGATGTTTAAATTTAGTTTACCCAGCCTTAGACCCAGAAAGCACGTTCATAGACCTACATTAGGTACCAAGAATAGAACTTATACGCAACCAACACTCTAGCCAATGGGAAATGCTGAAGATCATGAAATCTCACTTCTCTTAAGTGTTTAAAGCACCTAATACCAAGCTGCAGAAATGCATCTAGGACTAGAACAACATTAATAATTCATAATGTCTTTTTGGGGCTTAGAAGTCTAAGTTGTCTGTGTTTAAACAGATGCTTAGCTCACTCTTTAGTGGTTGTCCTCTGGAGTAATTGTTCAATGCTGAAAACATGCAAGAAATGGGAGATTTACTGGTGGAAAATTCTCCCAGCCCCATGGACACCGAGATACCTAAAAACTGAAGTACAGGTGATAAGGACGGTGACTTGACTCTGGCTTCCACCTTCTGCTAAGCTCCCTCACCATCTTTTTACTGGTCCTGAGATCCAAGTCTCAACTGGATTTTCCTTGAAACTAGGCTTAGCTCATTATCTTGAAAGCTTCAGCCTTTCACAAATTATTCTAAAATTCACTCCCGAGCTTTTACATAGATCCAAGAGCAGCAACTTTACTTGAAACAAGCCAGTTTTGAAGTCTATTTCAATAACATCATCTTTCACAAAAATCTCGCATCTAAGCCATGGATGTGCAAAACGTCACTCCTGAGTGAGTTGGTTCAAATTCTTCTTGAAGTATAAAATAACTTAATCCCAAGAACAGAGGTGAGAGGTGGCACTGGGACAGAAGGGCCCATGAATTCAGCAGGATTTAAGAAATCAGAGGTAGGAAATACCTTTGGCGGATGAAATTACCTCAACTACCGCTGCCCACGCCTTGCTTTCCAGGGTGTTTTAAGCGTTTCCAGCTATGGAGTTCAGCCTCTTTCATGTAAAAAAAATTACGTCGTCCTCGGAGCTGACGCCCTAATCCTCCTGACCGAATACACCGGGGGTATCACCCCCCCCCGGCGGACCGCGCTGAGGGGGCGCTGAGGGGACCCGGGGTGCTGCCCGCCATCGCTCCCCCTTCCCCGCCTCCGGCCGCGGCGTCCCGCGCTGAGGGGGCTCGGGGCTCTCCCTGTCATTGCCTCCCCCCTCCGGCCACGTCCCCCCCCAGCCCCTCCGGCGCAGCTGGGGGCGAAGGGACCCCCCCGGCCTTCGCCAGGCACCCCGGCGGCACAGGCAGGCACGGCCCGCGGCCGCCGCCCCCGCGATCCGCGCCGGCCCGTACCCGCCCCGGCCGCCGGTCGGCCCAGCGCTAGTTTCCGGTGGGACTTTGTGCCGCGGCGTTTCCCTTCCCCTCCTTGGCTCGGCTCGGCTCGGCCC
>VZTQ01013064.1:0-36854 GCA_013400755.1 Pelecanoides urinatrix
GAGGAGGGAAAGGAGGGAGGAGGCAGGAGTTTTGCCCCGGCCAGACTCCCGGAGCGCTCACATCACTCTCTCCTCCCCGGCTCCAGCGCACGACCCTTCAAACCGGAGCAGAGCGGGAGGAGTGGCCGCGCCGTCGGCCCTGCCAAACCCTCCTCTCCCGAGCGCCAGCCTCTCCGCACCCGGCACGGCCCCCCGGGGACCCTGCCGTCTGGCTGGGGACCCACCTGAGCCCCAAAAAACCTCTGGGAGCGGAGCCAGCCCTCAGACGCACCCTGTTCCCTATCCCAGCTGCTGCCGCCAGCTTTTTAACTCCTTCCTGACCAGAAAATCCTAAACCCTCTCTCCCTGCTCGGTGGCTCTGGTTAAATAACTGGTGTCGAGAGCCGTACATGGGGGGATCACACACGGACACGGTCCCCATAGATGCCCGGCTTCGTGGGACACACAAGTCCCCCCCCTCCAGGTCTCAGGGAAAGGTTATAACCTCAGCGCAAAACCAAACGAGGAGGGAAAAAAATCCCAGAAAACATTTCCAAGATTTCCACTGGCCGGAAACACGACAAGTCCCAAAAGTCAAGTGCTTCTGAGCTGCTTTCCCAGCTCGGTTACAGGGCCAGGACCCCCCAGGTGCTGTCTCAGAACGGCGAGGGGAGTGCTTGTGATGTCCCCCTGCGCCGCGAGCATCACGCGCCAGCGACGTCTGGAAGCCAGGAGGTCTGAGCAATCGTAACCTTGAGTACTTGAGTTTTACTGAAGCCGGGGATGAAAATCTCCCCTGGGCAGCGCTGGCGCTCTCCCACGTGCCAAAAAATTAAGTTGCTTTTTGCCCCAGCTTAAAAAAATCGCCCAAAATCCACTTATCTGGCCCATTTCGCCACCTCAAAGGTGCCCAGCTCTGGAGACGAGCCCTCATCCCTGGGGACCACCGAGTCCCCGGTCCCCTGCTGGGATGTCCACAGCACACCTGTGGACCACACCACCGCGCTGCTCTTGCCATGATGCGGGGCAAGTCACCTTCGTGGCTTAAAAAGTGGAGGTGACAATTTCGGCTCCCCCTGGCTGGGATGTTGCACGGCTGGGAAAGCCGCAGTCTGCGGTAACGTGGTCCCGCAACGCGGAGCGGCAAGGGATGCAACTCTCCTGACGCTCCGGTTTAAAAATATTCAGGAAAAGCACTGAAACGAATGCTCAGATGCCCATTTTGCTTTATGCAACATTTCCCACGCTACTTTTTAAGCGAAACGGGTGAGTTTTCCCCTTAAAACGGCAGCTGGCACAGCAAGGATGCCGCTGCTAATAGGCTTGCCCCATGACTGATGCTTTTAGGGGCGCGTGTTGCGGAACAGCCCATGACTAATCGAACGCGGGACGCAGGTTTCTCTGTATGTCAGAGTTTCCATACGGCCCCCCCGAAGCTCATGTGCTCCCATCCACCTGATGAAAGGAGCCAGCCTGCCAACCCGCCCCGGCGTGTTTGGACGGGACGCCGCTGCGCCCGGCTCTGCTCCCCTGGGGTGAGGGTGCGGCGTCCCGGCAGGGTGTGGGACCCCCCCCCGACACGTCCTCGACGGAGACCGGTGACTGTTGCTCCTCTCCCACCAGTGGGGAGGACAGATGGAAAAGCTCGGTGGTCCCACAGCCTCGCCCCCAAACTCAGGGGGAGATAAGCAGGGTGGTGATCCAACCCCCCCGGAGCCACGCAGCATCCCCAAGGCAGCTCCCAGAGCCAGGGGGGAGCGTCACGAGCCCCGATGAGCCGCCACATCTCAGCCAGGAGGGTTTCAGCGGTGGCACCATGCTGGGGTGCCCCAAGCGTGTGCAGACACAATGCCCAGCCAGAAAAAAATCCCATTTCTCCCTTCTGCTGGGATTAAGCAGCTCATGATAGCAGATCAGAGCAAAGCAGCAATCCCCCGGGACATCCCCGCGCGCAGGGGCCGCCGCTGCCAGCCCTCGTTAAGTCAATGATCTTCGTTTCACTGCACACCTCCACGCCAGCAGCTCCCCGGGAAGGAGCCAGGGCTGGGGCATCCCAAAGTAAGGGACCCGGGATTTCCAAAATAAGGGCTCAGAGGGTGGCCTGGTGGCACATGTGGCACTAGGGCATCCCGACCCCACGAGTCCAGCTCTGCCACTGACCAGGCGGCCAGGCAGGGACAGGGAACGTACCAGCTAGTGAAATATTTTGGAGAAGTATTTCCCCAAAGAGAAGCCATGGCAGCTGGCTTGCTGGCAGAGCAGGGGAAACCCCTTGTTTTAGCCTCCTCTAGGCTAAAGGCTCCCAAAAAGCACTTTGCAGGCTCCAGGGGATGCTGCTGGAAGCTTATCATAACCTTGCACTGCTTTAAAAGCAAAACTGGACCCTCAATCTGGTCCCAGTTCCCTCCTGAACAGGCTGGCTGCATCTTTCTACTGCCGTCCCGCATCCACTGGTGCAGCCTGGTCCCTCCGGAAAAGGGAGGACAAGGCTGCCCTGCTCACTGCGGGCTCAGTCCTGCCCCAGAAGAAAAAGAGGGGAAAAAAGAGGTGGGGGGAGGAGAAGAGAGAGAAAAAAAAAGAAAGGGGGGGAGAGAGAGAGAGAAAGAGTGAGAGGGAAAGGAGAGAGGGAACCGAGAGAGGGGAAAAGAGAGAGCGGGGGGAAAGGGAGAGGGAAAAAGAGAGAGGAGAAAAGAGAGAGGCAAAAAGAGAGGCGAAGAAGAGAGGGGGAAAAAGGAGAAAAAAGTGAAAAAAAGAGGGAAAAAAGAGAAAAAAGAAAAAAGAGAAATGCGGGGGGAAAAAAGAGCTAAAAAAAAAGAGGATTAAAAAAAGCCTTTCACATAGATTTCAGACCTGCAGCATCCCCGCAGTGGTTAAAGAATAATGATGTTGTTCTTCGGGGGCCGAAGTGGGGCCGAGCAAGCCGGTTTCCAGTGACCCGGCCACGCGCGTCCCCGTGCCCGGGGAGCAGCCGGCAAACTTGGCCATGAACACAGAGGGCTTTGCAGCCTGCGCTGCGTCCCCAACCCACGTCCTGAGCTCTCGCTGGGGGCTGCTCCGGCTTGCTCTCCCCCCAGCATTTTAGGAAGGGACGGGGACCCTGCCCCAGCCCAGCTCAGCAAACCCCTCTTCACAGTCCAAGGCTGGACCCCCCGGCAAGAGCCAGGCAGGCAGAGATGGACAGACAGACGGACGGATAGGCAGATGGATGGGCGGACGGACAGCAGAGGGAGCCTCAGGCTGAGCAAAGCGTGGAAGCATCCTCAGGAGACCCATTTTGCTGCACCCCATCAGGGGTGATGTCCCATCCCGGTGGCCTATCCAGGCCACAAGCCCAGAGGTCACCGAGGTCTGGGCAGGGACCGGCAGCAGTTTTTGCAGGCAGGGAGTTGCGACCTGCGCCTTCCTTCCTCCCCCTGCTCCCATCTCGAGAGAAGGAAGGTCTTCTGCAAACCACTGAGGGACCCCAGGTCCGAGATGTCCCACGTGAGAAGCCTTGAGCCCAAAAAGTTTAAGCGCAGCTGCAGAAAGGGCGTTAATGCCAACAGCCGAGTCACGGAGGGAAAGACCCCCCCCACGGCACCCCCGCTCAGCCATGCGCCCCTGGAGCTGGGGAGGGAAGGAGCTCACAGCATCTCCATGGCACAGCTCCCAAGGAGCCTCTCATAGCAATCAGGGGCTTTAATTAACAAATTTGCCCATTACCAGGCTATTTTTATCCATTTTCTGTTTGCCGGGTCCAGCCCCGACTTCCCCCAGCCCGCAGGCAGGATGACTGCAAATCGCCTCTTGCTTTTGGCCGCCACTAAAAATGTCCTCGGTCCCTTTGGAGCAGCCATGCCAACCCCCCCCCAGCATCGCATTGTGGGGTACTCCCTGAAATGGGTCCCTGGGACCAGCAGGAAGGATGTCTGGGGTCAGGCCCGGGCTGCAAACACACTGCAGCCCCACGACCTTTTCAGAGCCCGCCGGCACTTCAGCAGCTTGCCGAAAACTAGCTGGGTTACCATCAGCGATGGTAACGTTGCTGTAGGGCGCTCAAGAAAGCAGCCACCTCCAAAGGGCACAAAACTACAGCAGAGCAAGAGCTTGGGACTGCCGCTGATGCCCCATCCGTACATCTCCCCTTCCATGGATGCTGCTGGGGAAGGAAGGAAGGAAACTTTGACACCGGCACAGCCGAAATGCTGGAGGCGGGAGCGCTCATGCACCGAGCAGAAAAATTCAGCGACTGTCAGCGGCATATGGTATCTATAAATCCTATCGATGTTTGGGATTTTAATCCGTTCTTCATCTAACAACCCAAACAACAGTTAAAAGGCCCTCATCGAGACGCACGCCGAGGATATTGCCACATCCCAAGCCGCTGACCTCCCATGCGGAGACGGCCCCCGGGGAGATACGGTGCGACCCGGCCCGTGGATGGGCGCTCAGCCAGGGAGACGGGAAGGCAGGGGCTGGAGACGAGGATGCCCGGGGGCTGAGCCGGCGTGAGTGACAGCACCCATCACGGCCCCAAAAATGACACAGGTGCCAGTTTGCTGGGACCTGCCTCCGGGCCAGAGTTTTCCCCTGCCTCTGGCTGTGCAACACCGCTGAGCCCCCGGGACAGCAGCATTCCTGAACATTTACTCATGGAGAGCCAGAAATGTCTTCCCAGCAAATTCCTCGATAAGATAAACCATGAAAATGTCACAACTGTCTCGGGGAGCCATCAAATAACCCTGGGGGGGAAGAAGGGTGGCCATGCCCAGACCCCTGCCATTACCTGCATCCTCCTCCCATTCCCAAAGTGAGCAGAGATGGAGGCACCCGCTGCGCTGAGGCATCCATCCTACTCATCTAAGGAGTATTTTTATCAGCTGTCATGGGAAATTATGTGGGCAACGGCAGTGGGCAGGGTGAGCAAAGCTCAAAGCAAACAGCCTTCCTTCCAAGTGTGGCTAAAAATACCCACGGGGGTCGAGCCCCTGGGGAAGAGCGTGCCAAGGGGCAGGTCTCGCTGAAGGCATCTTGAGTTTGCCTTGTTACCCTCTGGCGAAGACCGGGAGCCCTGAGCTGGAGAAGGCACAGCCAAGAGATGCTGGTGTGCCCCTTTTCCCTACCCGCATGGGCAGGAGGACAAGGCAGCAGGGGCAGAGAATTGGGGCTGGGGTGACTTTGGCCACCTCGCGAGGTGCCCTGGCCACCCCAGGGGACGGGATGGCGGAGAGGAGCCATCAACCTCTGGGCACAGCCGAACCCAAGGGAGGTTTTTAAAAGTGCAAGGAGGTCTTTAAAATGCAAGGTGAGCTTGGTGGGACCTGTAGCCCCCAACCCCACAACAGGTACCCCCCCTCCCCGCCTCCGCAGGGGCCACCGGCTCTGCTTCCCATCCCTCGCTTCGCTCTGGGGCCGACCGACAGCCCGGAGATAAGGCGAGGCGAGGGGAGGGAAGGAATGCGACCCCCACGCTCACTCTCCGCCGCATTAATATATCACCTTGCAGGCTAATTGCTCCTTGGAGGGGGAAGACTCACCCCCACTCTCACCCCCCCACTAAGGTCCTGGTTCAGCCTGGGAGCCACACTCCCAGGAAGCCCCGAATTTTAATTGCGTTCCTGGCATTCCTGCCCCTGCACGCAGCCGAGGGGGCTCCGGCAGCGCTCGCGACCAACGTGCGGGCAGGAGCGGGGGGCTGGTTATTGGAGAGGGGGGGGTGGTTCCCATCTCAGTGAGGGACTGAGCGGGTCCATGGCTGGGGAGCGCATCCCTATTCCCAGGCACCTGGGAAATAGAGGGAGACCAACGCACCCGGCATCCTGGCTCGCGGACGGATGCTGTGCCACGGGATGGATGCTGTACCGGAGGAGGGGAGATCAGGGCTGGGGTGGAGGTTTTAGGAGCTGACTCGATGCCATTGCAATCTGTTCATTTGCACAAAGCAAAACAAAGAAGAGGAGGACAAGCCACCCAGGCGGGGTATGCTTCCCGGGAGCGCAAATGAAATCTTCCAACATCACGCAGCAGAGAAGCCAACAAAGCCCAAAACATTCAGGACATGACTCCCACGAGCATATTCCCAGCCACGGAGAGGGCTGGGCACCAAGAGGGACTGGGAAAGGGCCCGCAGGACACGCTGCCCACCCTTTGACCGTGCTTGCACGCTGCGCTGTGCCAGGATGTTAAGCCGCTGATGTCAAGGAGTGCTGCCGGGGGGTAACCCTGCACCAGCTTTGAAGGCTGCACGACAAAAATTGGGAGTTGCCCATTCCCAGCTGTTTTTCAGGACTTTAGCACAGAGGAAAGTACCAGCACAGCAAAAAAAAAAAAAAAAACCAAAAAACCAACCCTTTCACCATACAAAACACAGAAGAGCTGCCATACAAAGCAGTACCTGAAGTTATGATAAAGCCGTACAGCATCCATCCTGCATCTGCCGCGAGCCGGGGATGCCGGGTGTTAGCTGGTCCGTGCTGCTGAAGAGGCAACTGCCACAGCTTGTGGGTGCTTTATAGAGCCTCTCCGCAGCTTTACGGCGAGGGAAACCCACAGGGCAGTTCATTAACCTCATCCTCAGTGCAGCTCGCAGCGAACAAAATCCAAGCTCACCAGGTTACTGCCAGGCCAAGTAGCGAGAAACACTATTTTGCTAGGGAATGGAACGGAAAAGAGGGATCCAGGAGGGGTTTTTGGTTTTGGACTTCAGCTGCAATCTCCTGCTCGTCCAACCAGCCTCAGTCTTGTCGGCGCTCCCCCCTGCAGCGCAGGGGACTTTGTTTAGCTTGGAGCCTCTGGAAGCCCCCGGCTGTGCTTGTAATAAGACTCCTTGTCCGCTCTGTGGTCCTTCCACCTCTCTGCACTCCTCAGACAATAGTTTGCCTGTGCTGCTGACTTTGGCATCATTTCCCTGCTCTTTCCAAAAGTTTCCTCTGCACCAGGCAGCCGAGCTTGGCCATCCTGCTTTGGCATCCCATCCCATCCCAGGTCTGTCTGCTGGGCACTGCCAGGCTTCATGCCAGACCTCGCCACAGCTTTCAGTCCCCCAGGGCGGGGGGATACACGGGGACGTGATGCCCAGCAGACCCTTCGGGGGTGGATGCTGGGGTCAAAGCTATTTAATGCCTTTGTTAGCAGCCTAGGATGAGGGGCCACTTAAAGAGGGAAAGCGTCATCCAGCCCTTGAACCTACCCGGCTGCACATGTCCCAACGCTGAAGAAAAAACAAATCACTTGAACGCCTTGAAATCAAGTTGAGCGATGAGAGAACTTGATGTCAGCCAAGGCTGAAATCCCCCCACTCCCTACCAGGATGGCAGTCTGTGTCTCCAATGGCACAGAAAGTATTTAAGCAGCAAAATTTAGATCAGCACAGAAAGTATTTAAGCAGCAAAATTTAGATCTTTTGAGAAAGTCCAAGCACCCCTGGAGACGGACATTAAAGGGGTCAAACAGGTCGATGTTGTCAGTGGCTACTGTGCTGCTCCATGCAAGTGGGGAGAAGGTATCTTAGTGCTTCCCTCAGCGCTGGGGAAAGCCAACAGGACTTGAATGAGGCCAGAAAACACATCATCCCTTTCCAACCAACGACCAAACACGCCAGGCAAGAGATCTACTAGTCCTCAGTATAAGCAGGAGATGGGGACCAAAAGCCATCGGTTGACCAATTATTCCCTTCCTCAGCAAATCACTTGCTTTAAAAGATAAAAGATGACATCAATAAATATCTTTAATGCACTGGAGTTGCATATATGCGCTGATCGCATATAATGTGACAGATGTCAAGAACAAGGATGGGGGTACATTGGGTTCCTGCTCGCATGCAGATGGGGATTCAGGAGCAGGTTTGCCCCCGTCCTGAGCACAGAGACGGGGGGGTACTGACCCTGGCATCAGCATCCCGAAGCAAAGCCAGCCAGCCCACAGGCCACCACCAGCCGAGGACGGCCATGTGGCACAGCACCACGGAGATGGGTCGCCGCAAGCTGTTTTCCAGGATGGTAAGGGTTAAAAAAAAAAACAACTAAAACCCAAACCACACAAAAAAACCAGCAGGCATGCCTGAAGAGGAGGATTAGACAGAATAGGGCCATTTCTCAGCAAAGACTATGGCAACGTAAATAGAAAAGTAACATTACGCTCAAGATGGGGCCCTTTCCATTGGCTCCTGCCCTTCAATGCCACTATTGTTTTGCTGACAACGGGTAATTATCCCAAGCTGCACACACTGGTATTCCCAGCCTTTCACCGGGAGGGATTTTGCTGCCGCCGACCCTCTGACACCAGCAAAAATTCACATACCACAGGGTTCAAAGGGGGGGCGGGCTGGAAAGGCTGGGCGAGCCGCACTGGGTACGTCATTCGGGGACCTCCTTTTAGTCATCCCTAAAAAACAACGCTATTAAGGATGGTTTTGATCCTGATGGCCATGCTTGGGGTTCAAGATGCCCCAAATAGCAGGGAGTCTTTTCTCTCATCCCGAGTGAGGAGCACCCATCACCACCTTGGATGAAAAAATATTCACCTCCTAAATATCCAAGTCTACGGAGCGCGTCCTTTTTCAGCCTGCCAGCAAAGAGGAAACTGCAAAATAATAAATAATCCCATGGAGGCACGGTTTTCCTTCCCTCCTAAAAAGCTCAGTCATCCCTGGGGACCCTGGACCCCTGGGATGAGCCCCTGAAGGCAGCTGCTGTCCTGCTGCCCGCTACAAGGGGGGCTGTAATGGGGATGAGTCAGACCCATCACTTCTTATTTATGGTATGGGGGAGTCATGGGCCCAACCTCCCCAGCCCACCGGGAGCCCAGCCCAGTGCCGGCACCAGCTCAGATAAGGTGATAAAAAAATGCTGGAAACTGCCTCAAGATGGACTGAAACACTTCCATGGTCAAAACGTGAATTTTTTTCCACTTTTGCATGGCGGTGCATGAGGCAGAAAGATCAGAAAAAGGGCAAAAAAATGCATTTTTTTTTTCTGCCACAGGCTACAGGCAGCGCAGCCAAGGACGGGGAAAGGCAGAGGACACACACAGCTGCCAAAGGACCCGGCTACGAGCGCCACAACCAGCTGTGCTGGGATTTATTGTTTTTTTTTTTCTTCTATGTTTTAATTACATGATCACAGAAGTTTCTTCCTAACGGGAAAGCTGGAAACCAGTTTTTCCTGCAGCAAGGCCAATTCTACAAATGCTAGCAATGACCTGTAAAGATAAAAAAGGCCCCATAAATCAGCAGAGCAACATCTTTCCTTCCTTGCAGCGTCACCGGCCTGTTTTGCTGGGGTGGGTTTTTATTTGTTGTTGTTTTAAGCACCCAAGAGAAAAGAAACTGCTCCTAAAACCCCACTTAACCCATCCCAGCTGCAAAGAAAAAAAACCCCACGTAGGCAGGAGGAGTTACGCTACAGGACTCCGGGCAAGCTTCAGCCTGTCCCCGCAACACCCGGCCGGGCTTTGCGGGGAACGAAACCCCCCTTTCTCCTAACCCTGGAGCCCCGCCAGCCCCTTGCCTAATTAAAGCGTGTGGCCGCTTGCAGGGCGGAAAGCCGGCAGCCGGAGCAGAGAGGCTCCAGCGCCCCGGGGGTGAGCCCCGCCACCGGACCAGCACCCCGCTTTTAAGGATGCTGAAGTCTGGAGGAGCTCCCAGGGTTGCGCCGGGAAGCAGCTGGTCCCGGCTCTTCTCCATCGCTCGCATGGCCGGAGTGGCGACACGAGTGCAGGGCAAAGATTAAACCCAGATTTTGCTCTTTAAACCGCTTTTGGCCAGAGGAGGTTGCTTTGCACCTTTTTTGGGGGATATTGGAGCGCAATGGGATAGGGGCGATAGCAAGAAAGGGACGAAGGCTTGCACAGCTTGCGGGTGAAATGCTCGCTGGCCCCTCTGCAAGGAAGGGAAGGCAGGAGAAAGCCTGGAAGGGGCCACAGGCAAATCAGAGGAATGGCTTAAAAGATTAAAATGGGACAATGTTATCGGTAGGCAGCTGCCCCGTGCCCCCACGCCGTGTACGCTCTGACTGCCGGCTCTGGCTGCGCGGCGCCCACCCACACCCTGCGGTACCCACCGGGGTACCACCCTCCAGATGTTTGGGTGCCAAACGCTGGCACCGGCTGCACCCCTGAACCCAGGCACGGGCGGTGAAGCATTGCCAGCAACACTCGGAAGCAAACCGGGGTTGTCAAGATACTGAACAGCCACAGTGCGATAAAAGGACGAGAGGAAACGGCCTCAAGTTGCGCCAAGGGAGGTTTAGGTTGGACATTAGGAGAAAATTCTTTCCTGAAAGAGGGGTCAGGCCTTGGCACAGGCTGCCCAGGGCAGTGGTGGAGTCCCCATCCCTGGAGGGATTTAAAAGACGTGCAGATGAGGCGCTTGGGGATATGGTTTAGTGGCCATGGGGGGGTTGGGTTGACGGTTGGACTCGATGACCTTAGAGGTCTTTTCCAACCTTAGTGATTCTGTGATTCTATGATTCTATGAAAAAGTTTAAACAGCAAAATGAAAGAAATGGGAAACATTTTTACTCCCTACCCAAGCAAATTGGTTTTTACTGGTGTTCGCACAACTGCAGTTCATCAGTGCAAACCACGTCAGCAACACCCCAAGGCCAGAGGGATGCCGGTAGCTTAACAGCAACCCCTGCACAGTGACTGTTTGCACAGCTGAAGCATTGGGGATGTACTGGGAGACCCGAGCATTGGGATGCAGGGGATGTACCGGGAGACCTTTTTCCACCGGGAGAGTCAGCAACACGGACTGTCCCAAGGTCCCGGTGCGGTCATGGTGGAGCTGGTGCAACCGGGTGGGCTGTACGTGACCACGGAGCATCCCACCCCAGTGTTCTCCCCAAACCAGGCTTGATGTCAGTCTGGGGGCAGAGATGATTCACCACCGACCCACTCATCCCTGGATGGATGCGGGCCAGCCGAAACATCCGTAAGCCTGTTTTATCACCCGTCTCCCAAATTTCCCCGCTGCTGGACCGAAGCTAACCACCAGGAGCTGCCGGCAGAGCCTGGGGCAGGCGCAGGGAGCGGGGCCGGGGCTCCCGGAGCCCGGCCCACCTCTCCCCCCTGCCCGGCCATGCGGAGCGGCACGCATCCGGACCACCGGCCTGGGATGGAGCGGGACCTAGCCAATGTCCGCCTCACACCGCTGCATTAATCCTGTTGCTAGGACACCCGCGGGCGAAGAAATACAACACTTGACGGATTAGCGTCTAGACTGGCTGACCTTTCCCTCCACTCGCGAGGTGGAACCACGGCGAAAATCGGGCACCATTGGCTAAAAGGAGGGGTTTTTGTAGGTTTTTTTTGGGTTTTTTTTGATGGGAGCCAGGGAGGGAGGGACATTGCTGTCCCTGAAAGAGCTACTACCTGCCGCCAGAGAGGGATGTGCAGGAGACAGACCCGGGTCTTGCAGCTTGCTGCCAAGCCCGGGCTTTGCCCAGCAACCCAGCTGACAAAAGAGCCTTTCATGAGAGGGGACGATGTCAACTCCGCAATTAGCAGGGGAAAAGAAAAAAAGAGCCGAAAGAAGATTATTACCTCCAGCAGTTGCCTCTGGGGGCCCCTCTCAAATGGTTTCATTAACTCTTTCGGATAAACCCAAGGAGAAGGTGGGGAAGGAGCCACCAACGTCAGCAGCAGCCAGCAGCTGGCTGGACCCAGGGTGGCATCCCCGTCGCAGGATGCCACGAGGAGACCCGTCCCCTTAGGTGCTGTTGGGGCAGGCTGGCAGCGAGCAACGTCTCTGGATCGGACCCAGCGGGAACCAGGACCACCACCCTGGGAGGGAACCCCACTATCTCCAGCCCAGCCCTGTGAGAGTCCCTGCGAGATCAGACGCTGACCTCGGCGAGGGGCATCCTCGCTCAAGCCATCGAGCGGCCGCAGGGTATGCCACGCACCCAACCTCTTCCACCGCCTGCCTTGCTAAGTAATGCGATGGAGAGCCCATCCCAGCCCACTGGATACCTCACATTGGGGGGGATGCCGGGACACCCCCACATCCTCCACCTTCACGGTCTAACGTCTCCATCTCCCCACCAAAAAGATGCAATAGCTTGTTAAAATTAAAAAAAAAACACTTTTATCAGATGGTGCCCTGGTTACCTGGTGGGAAGAGATTAGAAACCTCCCTCCAGGCATCTTCTCTCTTCTTGATGCCAACCCCCTTCCCCAGCTTTCTCTTTTGCCACCCACCCCGAGGAAAACCGGGACAGGTCACCCAGAGGAGAACCGCTGGCCCTGATGGTGCCACTGTCCCCTACCCCAGGGGCATTGCCCAATGCAAGTTGTCCCTGCAAAAAGCCATTCGGAGAGCAAATCCCCAACCTGGCCTCCAGTGGCTTTGGTAGGCAAGGTGCCAGGCTGAGTGCAGTCACAGGATGGGGACGTGCAGGGACAGCTCCTTCTGCCAGGAGTGGCCCTGTGACCGCTGCTTTCTGGGCTCACCACGGGATTGTGGCACTCGTTCCTGAGGAGCCAGCCCCGGCTTCCCCGTGCCCCAAGGATGCCCTTTGGGGCTGGAGTGCTGGCCTGATCCTCGCGCAGAGATTTAACAGCAGTCCCAGGCACAGAGGTCCCCGAAGCAGCTGCAGAAATGACAAGCGGTTAATCAAATCCTACATTAAAAGCCAAAACCCCACTCACGCTGCTGCCACATACCTTCCTCTATCCACAAAGTCAGGGACGTTCTCTCACTCCCTGATATTCAAGGGGATTTAGTACCAGCCAAAATCACTGCAGATCTCTTCTATGCCATCTCCCACCCATCAGTGCCTCCTCCGAGCACCGGCTCTCAGCAAGACGAGGCACTGCTGCCCCACGCACGTTGGTACCCAGGGGATGGGGAACGTGGCTGGAGGAGAGGAGAGCCGGTGGGAGCACCCCACAGAGGGCAGAGGACAGATGGAGCGATGGGGTGAAGCAGAGCCCAGCACCGGCCCCCCCATTCATCACAGAAGATGCTGCCTCCGGGCTGTCTATGGAGAGATGCGCAGGGCGCTCTTGGAAAGGGTCCATCTCCCTCAATAAGGCTGTGGGGAGCTGAGCCACCGCGTCCGTGCCTGTGCCGGATCAGGCCTCTCCAGCAGGCTGGCTGGTGCTGGCATCGCCCGGGAGGGCGACGGCCGTACCGTCTGCTCCACACCGGGGCTCTGGGGAGGGAAACCCTGCTCATGACGCAGCGGGAGGTAATACCCTTACAAAACACGAGGCCTCCCGGCTCAGAGAGCGCCCGTCCCCTCCCCATCACGAACACGTGCCAGCGAGTGCTGGATTGAAGGCTTACGGTCCTGGCACATGGGAGAATAGCCACTACAAGCCCTTCACCTGTTTCAGGACCCGGCTGGGGAGATGCTGACATCAGGGAGAGGGTAACACAGGGTGTCCTGGGGCTCTGTGTCACCCGTGGGTTCCAACTGTGGGCAAGCCCACTCCCCTTGCTGCAGCACAGCCCCCTGCTTGAAGGGAGGGAGGAGGGACAGCAGCTACAGGTACCCCATCCCTGGGGATGATGCTGAGAATGGGCTGGTGTCCGAGGGGGGGTCCCCAAGAGGGAGTGGGGAGACGACCCCGTGCTGGGGTTTGGCGAGGGACCTCAGGAATGGCTGCCATCCCCAGACCAGGATCTCTATCCGCACCCAGCCTCTTGCTGAGTTTTTCCCAAGATAAGGGTCCCGGACCCTCTGGAGAGCAGCTCAGGGCCAGAGGGGAAGGACCAAGCCAAAAAGATGCCCTTCCATCCTGGGGAGCTGGTTTAGAGCAAGACAAGACGTCATTTCACCTTCACCCTAACACAATGGTGGGTTCCTTGCTACCCTGATTTGCATGCATCGCCCCCTCCACATGGACTATAGGTGCTTAGGAGAGGGGTCCACATCACCCCTTCCCTGGGGACGCTGCTAATCACGCTGCTGGCAGGCACAGCAGAACACGCAGCACCCCAGCACCACCCATCTCACCAGAGGAACGGGTCCCACGTTGGCACCGAGGGGGAAGCCTCTGGCTTTCAGCAACCCCTTGCCTTCCCCTATCCTGCATCGCTGCCCGTTTAATAAATTACAGACTATTGTAAACCAGAACAAACACGCAGCCCCTGGTCCGGCAGCGGCAGCCTGGGACCCGCCAGCAGGAGCGACGGCCGAAGCCTCGTGCACCCATCAAACGTGGACCTCCCGACCTGCCTCCCCGGGAGACGCACCCCGGTGTGGCACTGCCTCAGCTGGGAACGCCACCAGGCTGGATGGAAAAGTGGATGGGATCCAGGCCACCATCCACGGCACGGGCGCAGCCAGCGAGCTCCACCAGCTTATCTGGGGTTATCGAAAAGGTGGCGTTTATCCAAAAGTCAACAATCCCCGACTCAATTAAGTTACAGACTGACAATGAGACTGGAAGAAAAATAATTTGTTTGATTACACCGTTCACTGGAGGGGAGGCAGGTGGCTTACTTATGAATCATAAAATCAGAGATAGCTTCAGAGGCCGTCGAGCTGATGGAGTTTTATGCCAGCGGTGATGGCGGGAAGAGCATGGGAATGGTGATGCTGGGTGGCGAGCTGCAGAATCCAGGTGCCCTGGCTGCTATTCCCACCCCAGGCTGTTCAAACAGCCTCCCACAACCTGGGGACAGGGTCAGAGGAACAGCCAGATCTTCCAGTCCCCCGGGAGGAAGAAACCAGCAGATCGAGCTTGGGAATAAAACAAAAATACAATAAAATCCACTAACGACCAATTTCCATCTTAGAAAAGGGTTGGGAGGCGAATGCCAAAAAAAGCAATAAAAATTCCACAAAAGCAACCTTTTCAACTGAAAACCAGCAGACACGGGATGTTCCGGACCAGATGTTGCTTGTTGAGAAAGCCCCCAGCGTCAGGGATGCTCCTGCCAAACGGCGCTGCCGGTCAGAGCCGGGAGCACAGCAAGTCTCCGGAGCCTTGTCCGTGGAGCAGCCCCATCCCGCAGCCCTGGGGGGGGGACGTTCCTGCTCCCTGCCCCCCCAGCCCTTGCTGCGAGGCAAAAGCCACCCACTTTTGGCTTGCAGGAACCATCCCTTCACCCGCAAAGGGTTTATTAACTGTGCTCATGCCTCAAGGCCATTGAGGTTTTTTGGGCTGCAGTCTGCTCTTGCACACACCGGCAGGGAAGGAAATCGAGCAAAGAAACAGAAAACACACTGAACGACGCTGAGACGTGCAACTATGTGGGCAGAGCTGGCAAACGCGCCCAGCACCACCGAGGCAACTCACCGAGCTGCCACCCACCCCGCAGGCAACCCTGCTCTTGCTGACCAGGAGGGATGCAGGACATCAGGCTGCAACATTGCAACAAGATACCCAACGGCTTGCTCTTTAACGAAGGCTTCTCGCTCATTAAGAGTGGAGCCAAGCTTTCCAAGCACAGGAGATGGCCTCACAAGTGTCTGAGCAACTCTGCATTAACCCAAATCTAGACGAATGGCACCCGGAGTGTATCAGCCACGAGTTTCCCAGTTCCTACTGGTTCCCCACCACCACATCCTTTCCTCTCCGCTCTTTGCTCGCTCCCACCCAACACTTCCCATTTTTGCCCTCGAGCCCACTCCAGCTCTCCCCACGCCTGCAGCCTCTGCTCTCACATTTCTCCCAGTGGCTCCAAATCCACATTAAGGCAACAGCGGAAGCCCCCGTTAGCTGTACAAATGTCCAAACCATTTTCTAATCCCGTTCAGCTCCTTGCTTCAATTATATCTTTGGCAACAAGCTCTCTAGGCTAATCAAGTCCTACATTAAAAGCCAAAAACCACACATGTGCTGCTGCCACATACCTTCCTCCATCCACAAAGTCAGGGACTTTCTCCCTCTCCCCAATATCCAAGGGGATTTAGTACCAGCCAACACTGTTGCAGGCTTCTTCTCCACCACCTCCCACCCAGCCGTGCCTCCTCTGTGCATCAGCTCTCAGCAGAACAAGGCACATCTTCCCGGAGGGCAGCAGCACCGCTGCTCCACACACATTGGTACCCAAGGGATGAGGAACGTTGCTGGAGGACAAGACAGCCAAGTGAGAGCACCCCACCAAGGGCAGAGAAGAGAGATGGAGCGATGGGGCGAGGTGGAGCCCAGCACCAGTCCCCCATCCATCGCGGAAGATGCTGCCTCCAGGCTGCGTACGCAGCCAGAGAGATGCGCAGGACGCTCTTGGAAAGGGTTCATCTCCAGCACTTTCTCAAATGTCATCAGATACACTACAAGATCGTTAAAATGCTTTATTAATCCCATACCTCTGGGCTGCTGATATACATCCGATACTTAATCCCAGATGTCTCCTTCAGTGCTTTGAACTCTCTACTGAAATGCCAGAATTAATTCTTTTCTTGGTAAACTATCAGACTTTGGAAGAGACACAGCGCGCTGGCTGGGATTGTTATTTCAGGGCTTAGAGCATCATCTCTAACAGTCGCCGCAGACCAGACCACTGCGGGAGAGAAGCTGGCACTGCACACATCCGACAACGGCAGGAGCGGCGAGGTGTAGGCAAGCCCTCGCTGGCAAAGCTGCGCAGCAGCCCCTGCCAGCCTCACGCAAGCAGCTTGCACGGCATGGCTCCCTCCCTCCTCCGTCTCCTCCAGCTCCCTCTCTCCATCCATCCTCCCAGAGATGTTGCCCTCTGCAAAGCAGCCCCAGACTCAGAGCACCTCTTGAGGCAGGGAAGCATTAGCTGGAATAACATGGGAAGGTTGCCTGCGGATGGAGGATCTTGTCCTTCTGCTCTCCAGACACGGGGCAAATACCCCTCCTTGAACCTACCTCCCTGGTACATCTCTCCTGGCTCAACAGGAGACCTTACTGCATGGACCTTACTGAAGGTCCAGTTGCTTGGGCCCTACTGGGCTGGTTACAGTGGATGGTTACGGCCAGGGGAGACCAGGGAGCCCCTAGACAGCGGGAGGGAGCCCAAGTGAGAAACACGAGGGCTCCAGCGCAGGATGGATGCACTGTTGAGTCGCATGCCAGCACGGACCGTGGGGCTTCCCACACGGCTGGGCAACAGGAACCCCAGATCCCCATTCTCTAGGCAGTGCTCGGAAGGAAGGGGGTATGTCCATGGTGGGGTAACCTACACCAAGACCACAAACCAGAGCGGGAGCAGGTAGAAAGCGTGACCAGCAGGTCAAGGGAGGTGATTCTCCCCCTCTACTCCGCTATCCTGAGATCCCACCTGGAGCACTGTGTCCAGCTCCATGGTCCTCAGCACAAGAAAGATACGGACCTGTTGAAGCGGGTCCAGAGGAGGCCACAAAAATGATCCAAGGGCTGGAACATCTTTCCTGTGAAGAAAGGCTGAGAGAGTTGGGTTTTTTTTAGCCTGGAGAAGAGAAGGCTCCAGGGAGAATTTATTGCAGCTTTTCAATATATAAAGGGAGCTCACAAGAAAGAAGGAGAGAGACTTTTTAGCAAGGCCTGTAGTGACAGGACGTGGGGCAACGGTTTTAAGCAAAGATGGTAGGTGTAAATTGGACATAAGCAAGAAATTTTTTTATGATGAGGGTGGTGAGATGCAGGAACAGGTTACCCAGAGAAGCTGTGGATGCCCCATCACTGAAAGTGTTCAAGCTCAGGTTGGACAGGGCTTTGAGCAACCTGATCTAGTGCAAGATGTCCCTGCCCGTGGCAGGGGGGTTGGACTAAGTGATCTTCAAAGGTCCCTTCCAAGCCAAACCATTCTTTTATTGTATAATAAAGCAAGAGCTGGTAAATTAGTAAGACTGCAGATGCACTAGGGTGAGACGCCTTGGGCTTGTGTAGAAAAGCAGGTTGCCCCATATGCCTGGGAGCTTCCTTCCAGAGCTGCTGTGACAAGCCCCAGATGTGCTGGAGGACACAACAGTGGCATCCCATGGCACAAGCTGGGATGAGAACAGCCCTCCCTCGCTAGCCTGAAGGACCGAGGACAGACCTCAGCTCCACCAGACACTCCCTGGGCTGCTTGCTCCCTGCTCCACACGCTCCTACCTCCTTAAAAAGAAGCAGTGACATCCCCCCACTAGGGAAAAGACCCTTTCCCAGCAGCACAGTTATCTGCTTGGGTGGTTTTTTTAAGCCTTGCGATAATGCTTGAAACGGGATTGCAAAATGTGTTCCTCTGTCTTCTCCAAGTGCTCAAGGTTTTCTATTTAATGGCACCCAAATTGTATCGACATAAACACTGCAAGAAGAGGTTTTTCCAGCTGCAGGCCAAAAAAAAAAAAAAGAAGCAATGTAACAAAGAGGCTGCTACTCAGAGCAGAAACCCCACTTCTCCGGCAGCTGGTAGTGTGTGTGCAGGATCTTCCAGCAACCACAGGGAAAAGCAGCTCAGCTCTCCGTCCTCCCAGGGACATGCGCCAGCAGGGAGGGAGTTCCCAGGCACCCGTCACCATGCAGGGCCAGGAGAGACCTGGGCTGCTCCCTTTCCCCACATGGAAACCTAAGATCAAGTCAGAGCTCTGGGAGAAGGATGCTGTGGATGGACCGAGTCCAGGTACAGAGCTGCAAAACCACTGAGAAAATGCGGAGCGGGGCTTGAAAATGTTGCTTGCATCAAGGGAAGCGAAGAAAACTCCTGCCTGGGAGCGCAGCCACTCTGCAGGACTACCCGGTCTCTTTTTAAACCAAGTTTCCAGCCCCAAAGTGCCATCCAAGCGGGACCACTTCATCTCCGCTGCCTGCTCCTCGGGACGGGCAGGAGGGATGGGATCCATCTGCCAGGGGTTGGACCAGGAGCCCCAGGAGCATCCAGCGGTGCTGCGGGGAGACGTCCACAGGCTTGGCTTCTTCCAGCCGGCAGCCCGGGGCGGCTCTCCCTCCCCACCAGCTCCCACAGCAGGGAGCGGTGACCCAGATAAGATTTTGCAAAGAGAAGTCCCGCCAGCTGATAAGGAGATGAAGAGCCCGCAGAGCCTCCCGAGCACAGCGTCCTCCCAGTTGCTCCAGCCCATTCCAGGGGCCTCAGCAGCCAAACAATGTTGTCGGGGCTGAGAGGTGCCAACTCTCCGCAAGCTGAACCCATGCCGGTGGGTGCTGCCTGTGGCTGATTCCCCACAGCCCTTCTCCTAGGCTTTAGAAGAAATTCTTAAAATAATGTTTGTGAAAGCTCCGATCCACCTGTCAAAAATCCCCAGGCACCGATGCCAAAGCAGTTATGTCACAGGCTGTAAATCGCTTTGCACGGCACCTGTTTCATCTTTGAAGGCACGTGCTTGCAAGGAATCCCAGCCATTGAGACAGATGAGCCATTGAAGATGGAAATAAAATCAGGCACGAGCTTCTACGCCAGCAGCAAGCGGCTCCGGCACCTGCCATATTTAACAGCGGGAGGAGGCAGCTTGGCTTCCCAGGTGCTGCCTGCATCCTCCTCATCATCACCAGCTAAGACCTGGACATACCGGCCCAGCCCAGCCCCAAATTGATGCAGAGAAACTCAGCGTGAGAGAAGATGAATGAAGTCAGGCCGTCTCCATCACCAGATTGGGGCAGCCCCAGCCAGCCTTGTAAACCCAGCTGGTGGGGATCCCCCATCTCCAGGGACCTGTCCCAGGGTTGTCCCCCCTCCTGGGAATGGGGATTTCCCCAGCTTCTGACCCAGCCCGGGCTGCTGCCCTGTGCTTGTAGGACACCCACAGCCCTGTGAGTGCCCTGATTCCCCCATGCTCGCAGGACTGGACCCACAGCAGCATCCCTGCAGCATCCTCATCCCCTGTGTGGCTACGTGCCCTTCCTGAGGAATCCCAGAGATCCAGTGATAAGAGGTAAGACCAGCTCCGGGCAGCTAAGCCCCCAAATTTGCAAGGCAGGCAGATAAATAGAAAGGTTATCTCCATGCCAGGACGGCCTTCAGAGCAAACATTCCCCAGAAGCCATCACAAAGGAGAGCTGGCAGAACAGGCCCTGCAGTCCTTGGACATTGAACCAAGGGAAGGGGGAAGAAAAAAAAAAAAAAAAGAAAGAAAGAAAAAAAAAGCCACACCAACCCTCTTGAAAGTTCTCCGAAAACCAGCTTCGCAGCCTGCCTTTGGGAGACGGCCAAGTCAGCTGGGTGAAACGGGCACCTCCCTGCCAGCGGTGACCAGCGCCGGCAGTGCTCCCCCGACGTTTAACCCCGCTGCACACCACGTGAAACCTCCCTGGGGTCCCCCGGCGTGGCTGCTCAAAGGTGGGGGGGACGCAGCTTCAGCTCGGCAAAGGGTCCCGGCCAGCCCTGCGTGTCCAATGCCGTGCTGGCAGCCGGGATGCCGGCAGAGAAGGAAGTGGAAAGGGCACAAATAGCTCTGAGTAGCTGCTCTTAAACCAGTTGCCAGCCCTCCAGCTCAGCTCGGCCGTGCTGGACAGTCACCAGGGACCTAAAATAGTCAATTCAGGATTTCACATGGGAATGATGTTCCCATCTCTGAAGATCTCCGAGGGGAGCTTTGTTCCCGCAGTCCCCAGGGAGGCACCCACGCTATGGAAAGCGGCGTCACAAACCCAGCCTGAGGCAATTTGAGAGCTTCTCCAAGAGTTCCCAGACATGCTCCGGGTGTGCTGGGCATCCCCACAGCCCAGGCTGCTCTCTTCCCCTCTGCGACGTGACCCAGACACCAGCAGAGCCAGCCTCTGCACAGCCGTGTCCGAGCTGTTCCTAGATGACATGAAGGTGTGCTCCAGCAAATAATCCACCGATTTCACGGCCCAGCGCCTGTCTGCCTTCCAGCTCGCCTGTACCTGGGGTAAGCCACTTACCAACACGTCTCACCCAGCCTACGATGACAGAGGGGCACGAGCCGTGCCTCGTAACGTGCTGGCAAGCTGACAACGCTCAGCGCAAGCAAGAAGACAACCAGAACATCACCCCGGAGAAAAGCCATGTTCGCCTGGTTTTTGGATCGTCGCTTGCAGCTGCTCAGCTGCTTTTGCAAACGGGGTTCCTGGGCCATAAGCGGGGTCGGGGGCTCCCTGCGTCAGCCGTGGCTCTCTCTGCCGCCTGACTCTGGGCACGCATCCAGAGACCGGCCTGCAAGGGGAGGAGGGCTTTCAACCGGCCTGGCAGCCGGGAGGAAGCTTCCCCGGCGGGGAGGTAAAGTTCACCAGGAAAATAGGCAGCTCATGCACTCAGGCAGTGGGAGAACCGGCTCGCACGCCCCATGGGGAAAGAAGGGCTGGAAAGCTGAGTCAGCGCCGAATTCCCTCTCCCAGGGCACGAGCAGCTTGAGAGTGGGTTATTTTGTAGAGCCCCGAAGGCAGGGGAAAGCCGGCGAGCGGCGTGGGAGGTGTTGCATCCCCAGGGCACACGCTCGAGGCTTCCTACCGCTCGCAACGCTTCCAAGGACACGCAGTCACGGGGAGGACTTCTGCAGGCGCGGCAGAAACCGCTAACACATGGAGCGCGGCCACTTTGGGGCAACGCCATCCTGTCTGTCCCACAACCAGAACAGACCAGACAAACCACTCTCACCCTAATAAAGCCTCAGAGCGCACTGCAGCCAGGCACCTCTCGGTTGCCTGGCACAGCGTTTCCCCAGCATCCTTCCCTGGTGCCCCGCTGATGAGATGGGGAGCACGAGACTCCAACCCTGCCACCCCCAGCGGCCATGAGGGACATGGGCGTTGAAGGGGTGTGTGGGGAGAAACTCCCCCCATCACCCTTCTTTTTGGGGACCACGGACTGGGCGCAGCATTGGGCCCAGGGGCAGATGCAACCCCGTGCTCGCTGGGGAGCAGGGCTGCGTTCGCAGCGCATCCCAGGGGACAGGGGGTTTCAGGACAGGGAGGGGGTCCGGGACGCTGGGCTCAGCGGCAGGGACCCCCCTCCCCAGCATCCCCCGCACGTTACCTGGCTCCTGGGAAGCAGCGGGGACCAGCAGGACAAAGAGCCCGAGCAGCAGCCGCCCCGGGGGGCACCTGCGGGAAGGGAAGGAGAGAGCAAGAGGTTACCCACCCTCCCGCCGGCTCCGGGGTGGCCCCCGTCCAGCAGCCCTCGGCCGGACCGGTGCGTCCCCCACTCCCGGTGCACCCCGGCAGCTCGGGGGTCCCCACGGTATACCGGTGCCCCTCCAGCCTCGGCGGCACCGTTGCACCGGAATCTCGGTGAACCCCAGCCCCAGGGTCCCCGCGGTACCGGTGCCGGTGCCCCCGGGGTCCCTAAGGCATACCGGTGCCCCACAGCCCCGCCAGCTCCGGTGTCCTCACGGTTCCGGTGTCCCCAGGGTCCCCCCACATTATACCGGTGCCCCCCAGCCCAGGTGGCTCCGGGGTCCCGGTGCCCCCCAGCCCCGGCTGCTCCGGGGTCCCCGCGCTACCGGTGCCCCCCAGCCCAGGTGGCTCCGGGGTCCCGGTGCCCCCCAGCCCCGGCTGCTCCGGGGTCCCCGCGCTACCGGTGCCCCCCAGCCCAGGTGGCTCCGGGGTCCCGGTGCCCCCCCGCCCCGGCTGCTCCGGGCTCCCCGCGCTACCGGTCCCCCCCAGCCCAGGTGGCTCCGGGGTCCCGGTGCCCCCCCGCCCCGGCTGCTCCGGGGTCCCCGCGCTACCGGTACCCCCCAGCCCCGGTGGCTCCGGGGTCCCAGTGCGCCCCAGCCCCTGCGCCCGGCAGGCCCCCGGCCCCGTCGCTCACCCTGGGCGCATGGTGCCCGCTCGGTGCCGGCAGCGCGGCTCGGCTCGGCTCGCNTTGCACGGCCGCAGGGCTCCTGCAGCCGGGAGGGGGTCGGGGACACCCCCCACCCCCCGCGGCGTCCGGGCTCTGCGCCAGCCCCAGCGCAGCCGCTGTGCGGGGGGCACGGCCCGGCGCCCCGGGGAGCATCCCCTCCCCGAGGAGCATCCCCTCCCCGGGGCGCATCCCCTCCCCGGGGCGCCGGCAACCGCCCTCGCCCCCAAAGGGCACCGGCAGCCCAGACCTGCCCTGGCATCGCCTGCTCCACCAAGCCCATGGATTTCTGCTCGCAGGCCAGGCCTGGTCTTGAAGAAGGGAGTGAATCAGCGAGCTGAGCTCATTCCCTCTCCTCTCCCCTGTCAAGCCCTGGGGGCACCAAGCAGAGAAGGGTGCTCCCATCCAGGCACCCCATGCCCTCCTCTCCTGGCCTTTCCCTACCCCAGCAGCTTCTCCCTCCTCCCCGCTGCGTGTGGGGGGCTTGGGAAGCCCACGAGCCTCCCTTGCCGCTCTGGCTGTTCGTGTGATGAACCTGGCCCAGCCCGGCAGGACGAGGGGCCTGGGTGTCCCTGGGCACCCTCCTGGGACAGCCCTTGCCAGGGTGCTGGAGTGCCAGAGCCCGGGCGGCAGCGCACCTCACCTCACCTTTCCCGTGCAGGGAAAGGAGTTAAAGCTGGTGCTGCCGCCCACTTCCACCTCCTCCCCTTATCCCAGCTTTCATCTCCCTCCAGCCCCAGCCCCGTGGAGGGCAGGATAATCCCCACAAAACCTGCCACACCTTGCTTTGTCTTCCGCAGCATTTTAGTGCCCCGCGGCAGCAAGCTTCTGAAATCCAAGCCCTGGAAACTTCCAGGGGATCTAGAAGTGATTCACTGATGGCAGAGGCGGTGTTTAGTCTAAGCCACGGTTTGGATCTAGCAGAATAAACCATGACATCCAGCTGCTCGGCTCCCTGCTCGCAGAGGTGCACACTATCACTATTCGTCTTTTAGCTATAAATCTTTTCACCGTGCCTTGCACCACAGAGCCAAAGGCAGGCAGCCCCTCGGCACGACCCCAGTCTGGGGGCGATGAATAGACACCGAAGCTGCCTTTTGTTTGGGTGCAGAATGATTTCATGCGGTCAGGACTGTTAAATTTATGCTTTCCCGGCTGGATGCTGAGTGATTTACCACCCCTTTCTTCTCCCGCAGCTGGATTCCTTTCCTCCAGGTAGACGCTGATGTGCGTTGCCCGAGTACCTGAGCTGCACAAAAGGCAACACGTGGCAGCCCTGAGTCACCGGGCTGCCATTTTGCACAGGGTTTTCGGAGGGGTGGATGAGCTGCAGGAGGAGTCACGATGGCGCTGGGCCTGGAGAGCATGGAGCAAGTGGGAGGAGAGTCCTGGGGCAAGGACGGTGCTTGGAAAAATCTCCTTGAAAACAGAAAATGATCCTCCCCGATAGCGGCAGTCTTTTCAAAGCAAGCCGGCTTTTAATGAGCTTGATGGGAGCGGGTGGGTAAATGCTCCCACAGGGTGGGAGAGGCCCCGGGCAGCTTCGGGGTGGCTGCTCTGGGCATTGCTCTCGCTCAGTGGGGAAATGCGGCGCTGGCCTTTCCTATCGTTATCAGCGCCGCATGGCCAGGAGGTGCAGACCTGGTTGGGGCTACCCTGACCGCCTGCCTGCACCTTCCCACGCAACGACGCAGCCGGCGCTTCACTGAGAGCAGAGATGTTATCGTTGGGTGCTGCGAGCGCCGAGGTGCAGGTGAACGTGGAGCTGCTTTACAGCCCCGACTTCCTCCTCGCTGCACCTTCGGGCTCTGCCTGGCCTGGCCGTGCTCCCCCAGCTCCTGCCGTACCAGGGAGGTACAAGGGGCAGGTTCAAGTGCATCAGCTTTTGCCCACCCTCCTGCCTTGCCTGTGCCGGGCCAGCAGGTCTCTGCCCCGGTGCCGGCCCCGCTGCCGTGGGGCCGTCTCCCTCCAGCAGACCTCCATGCAAAGCGTTTGGCTGACACCAGGGCAGTTTCCCATCGTAAAATTTCCTCCTGCTGCGCTTTAAAGTTCGAGAGCCACGAAGGACAGATAATGAGGCTCGTCTTTTCCCAAGCAAACAAACACTGCCCGCCACAGGGGGGGACATGCTGCCAGGGAGGCAGCTCTTTCGAAAGTCGACCAAATGGAAACCAGCGGTGCTCTGATGGTGGCTCGGCCGCTCGCAGCCACGACTTCCCAAACCCCAGCCAAAAACGCCCTCCTGCCCTGCAGGCTTCAAGCTCCAGCAAAGCTTTGGCATTTTTCATCTCTGCACGGCTCCTCCAGGGTCCCCCTGCCCCCCCACCCCTGTGCCTGGCTCTCACCCGCTCCCTCCCAGCTGCATCCCGTGGCTGGTTGTCCCATGCTGCTGGGTGGCCCTGGCCAGGGGCACCGCGGTGCTGGGACGAAGGGGCTGCCCCAGCTCCCAGCACAAAGCCCCTGCCAGCTCAGCGGCTGGGACAGCGCGGCGGCCAAAAAAATGTCACCCTGGCAACCCTGCGGGATGACTGGCCTGTTTTTCCCTCCTTTGGGCAGAGGGGAGGGGTTGGAAATGCCAGTGCGGCTCAGGCCCATCCCTGGCAGCGGCTCCGGGGCTGGCACTCATGGCCTGCGTCCATGTCCCCCTCCTGAAGTGGCTTCAGCGCGACGGCTGCCCCCGCGCTGTGAAGGGCAGCGTGTCCCCAGGCTGCCGGCTGGCATGAGGAGCTGTGACCCACATGCCGTGGGAGTGGCGGGGGTGCCAGCGGACACCGTGAGCTGTCGCCACCGCTGAAAAACAGTGCTTGTGCACGGTTGCCTTGAGATGCTCCTGTGACTTGTGGTTGGGATGCGGGCAGGGGGCTTAGTCCCGCTGCCACCGTGCTTTTCCGTGGGGGGTTTAGTGAGGAGGCTGGAGAGCAGCGGAAGCCATAGGACTGGGGCCGAGGGGCCAATAAGGGACAAGAAGGCAAAGAACAATATTTGGCAAGTGCCTGTGCATAAACACAAAGGCTGCAGCAAGCAGAAGGAGCAGAAAACCACCAAGGGGCAGGGCTGTCCCATCTGCACCAATCCCCAAGCTGTGGCCGTGGCCAGTCCTGCCACTTTGATGTGCCATTTGTCCATGTTAAAGCCACTTTCTTCCAGCTGCAGCCCCTGGGTGTGAGCGCTCAGGACCACTGGCACCAGCCAGTTTTGCATCTCTCTGCCCCATCCATCGTTCTGGCTCAGAAGCCCGTGTCTGCTGACGGCCCAGACCCACCGGGACAGCGGTGGAGGAGCTGGTCCAGGACAGATGTCCACTGCAAAGGACAGCACCGTACCCTCCCTTCAGCTGACACCTTCAGCGAGGATCCGGCAAAGGATGACGTGACAGCATCTTGGTCTGCGAAAGGCATCCCCGCTTTCCAGAGGTGAAGCATGCAGAGCCACAAAGGTGGGCGTTTGGGAAGGACCCAAGGAGCTCAGGCAGAGAGTGGGAATAATTGGAAATCCAGATATTCCCCCAAAGAGGAAAGCTGGAAAGCACAAGAGCTTGGCCGAGTGGGGAGCGTGTTCCCCGCCCATGTAGGCGTGGGATGAGCTAAGCCAGGTTGGGGTGCCGGGAGGCTGGGAGTGTAGCAGCACTGCACCCAGCCCCAGCAGCCAGATCTGGCGGATGCGTTAGCGAGGGGCTGCAGAGGGCAGAAGGAGGTGTTACGGGGGCGGCCAGAGGCCTGGCCGGCAGCAGAAATGCTCCAGGATCTGCAGCCCACCCGCAACCCTCCCGCAGATGTGAGGAGGATGGGGCAGTGTGGATTGCTGCGGCTCAGCAGGGAAGTGAGCCGGGGCCAGGCGACAACCACACCATCACCTCCTATCTCAACAGGGACAGGACAGACTCCTGTCTGCAGCCCCCCCACATCGCATGGCACAGTCCCCCCACCACCACAGAGCCCAGAGCCCTGCACATAGAGCTGGGTGGGCAGGGGACCCCAGCCCTGGCCGCGTCCCGGAGCCGTTGCCTCTCTCCCTGGGCCACGTGCTCTGGAGAGCTCTCATCTGGTGGAGTCGCGACACTATGGAGATGGCCTGGCCTGTTCCCAAGCTGGATATCCGCAATAAAAGAGCCGAGCGATGCATGAGAGAGAAGGGCAAGTGAGAGCATTTGGTCTGGAGCCAGCAGATATACAGCCCTAATTCAGCAGAGGCACAGCTGAGAGCTCACCCCACTACGCACAGTAACCTCCTCCCCAGAGAAGGAGGAGGGGGACCAGAGGAGGGATCCCCCTTCCTATCCCAGGGCTGGGGAGCCCCGTGCAGTGTCGGCAGGGAGAGAGCCATCCTCAGCCCCTCGGACCACGTGCATCCTTCCTCTCTCTGCCTGCACCCCTGGGCAGTGCCTGCTCCCTCCCACGCAGCCTCCCCACTGGGCACAGGTACCTGGGGTGTCCCAGCAGCCCCCGCTTCCTCCCGGCTTCTCCGTGACTCATCCACTCCAGGGGAAAATCAATACTTCAGCACACATCAGACAAAGGACCGAGAGAAACATTTCATGGGAAAGGGGATGAGGCGGATGCTTCTTGCATGCCTCATCCCGGCAGCTCGCTCTTGGGTCTCTGCCTCTTGGCTGGCTGTGGGAAATGGCACTTGTTTCCCTTCCCGCTGCGCAGTCACGCTCGTACGCTGCCAGTGGAAGATAAGAAGGGTAGAGCTCTGGAGCTGCGTGAAACCTTGGTGCATCTGCAGGGCAGGTACAAGGTGCAGGTCTGGTCCCCCATAGCTTCAGAGGGACCTGTTGGAGCTGGGGTGAGGAACATCTGCAACGATGGAGGGGATGGAGCAGCTGCCTGAGGGGCGAGACCACCCGGCAAGGGCTCTGCGAGTGGAGGAAGGAGTGGAAGGGGTGGATGATGGGGGGCTACATGCTCACAGAGCTGGTGGGCGAGGTGGATGCGGAGCTGTTACTCACCGTAGCTTGCAACACCAGCGCTGGGGGCACTTGCTGAGGCTCAGCAGACAGAGGCTGAGAGCAGATCCTAGCAGGCGTTTCTGTCCCCAGCCACAGCGCTTGCTGCCAGGGTAGGATGGGGAGGTGGATAGGACCAGCTAGAAAGGGAGGAGAGAAATTCATGGTTGTGAACAGGTCCTAAAGAGCCTGGACAGGCACGTCCCCACCAATATCCCCGATGCAATGACTACCGACACTATGGGAATACAAGGGGACCAGCCCACAGAGAGTGGCCATCCCCCAGCATCACGGCATCCCCCAGCAGCGTCTCTTGTCACTGCCCATGGAGGTGTGTGCCAGCCTGTGCCCCAATCATTCACCCAGGGGAGGACACCGGGTCCTCCTCTGCCCCTTCCCACTGCGAGCCCTGCCCGAAGCCCCCATCCCTCTGCAGGGCTGGGGCTCGCCGGGAGCACCGGCCGTCCCTGGCTCTGCCAAACCCAGCCAGACTGGGAGAGCTCCCGAAGCCTTCCTGCAGACGCCAGGGTCGGCTGCGATGCCTGAATTGCTCATGCAAGGGAGGAGTCCTCCCACACTAGGACACCCTGGCTGCCAGCTCCAGCCCCTCCGTGTCCCTCCTACAGCTGGTGGGGGCCACCCGCAGCCGCCAGCTCCCGGCTGGGATGGATCCCCCGGGCTCTCCCTCCCCTCACATGGCCTGCCCGAGGGCGCTCTGCCCCAGCAAGCTCTGCTCACACACCCACCTCCCTGTTTTCCCCTGGAAAGTGCAGTTCGATTCAAATCAATGTCCGCCTGCCCTGCTTGGTGTGAGCCGGAGCCAGCAGCCACAGAGCAAGCAAACTCATCCGGATTCCTGCTTCCCTTCCTCAGCCTTTTCAGAGAGACCTCTTGAAAAACAGTTTATTTTTAACATGAGAAACAGAGCATGTTCCTCCTCGTTCCTGCATTGACAGACAGGTGCTTGCTCAAGGGATAGCCTTGAAATCAGGCTGGGCGAGACAAGATCTCTAGGAGACAACCGGGTCTGGCGTGGTAACGGGGCTGAGCCCAGGCTGCCATTTGGGAGAGAGCCTCGTAAGCATCACCGTCAGCTTACCAGGCACAGCGCTGACAGAGTGTAACTCATGGCTGTCGCTGGCTCAGGCACGGGGAGCGGGATGCAGGCAGGAGGACGTGGGTCGCAGTGCAGTGCAGGGTGGTGGCTGGAGGAGCAACCAGCGGGGCCCTGGGGACGGTGTGTCGGCGGTGAAACATGCCTGCGTTTTCCCTGTGTGGAGGTAACGCCAAGAGCAAACAGTCCCAAAACTGAAGGTCCTGGCACGTGGCAGTGCAACTTCCTTGGGGAGTCTCCCAGCAGTCCTGAGGTTGTCACCTCCTCTCTCCCAGACTGCATTCTGGCATCTCCCCTGGAGAGGAATGGTCAACTTTGACTCAGCTGAGGGAAAAAAAAAAAAAAAAGAAATCAAAGTCCTTTGCTCCAGCAAGACTCAAAATAGGAGCTGTTTCCTCCCCGGGAAGAGGAAATTCCCAGCTCCCCACGGAGGAGCTTGTGCTGGCCGGCTCTGGGACTGGACCGCCCCAGGTTGCTCAGTGTCTGTATGTCCTGAGGTTCTGCCCTGGTTCCCCACGCCAGGACGCACCGAGCCGCCGGGCTTCCCGCAGCCTGGGAGGGGGTCTGGCCACCGGGAAGGATCCCCACGCTCGAGGATCCTTGTACCCATCTTGCATAGGGTAGCGCTAGGAGCTGAGCACGCGCCTGCTGAGAGTCAATGTGCCCCATCCCTTTCTGGCCCAGCTAGTGCTGCCCACTTCTGAGCTGTCCAGGACTGACCGAAGTTGAGCTTGTCTCTCCAGGATAACGCCGCCAGGAATTCTATTCCAATTTATGAGCCCTTCCCAACCTGTCTGGGAAAAAAAAAAAACGAGCTGGGATGGGTGGGGGTGGGAATGCCTCCAGGACAAACACCTGTCTGCTGTGGCCATCCCATCCCCGCACACCCTGTTCACCTCCTGGTCTCTGCGGTAGATTTGCTGAGCTCTTCGCCACTGGTTTGAGCACATTTGGCAGGACACTCCTCAAGCCTGCTCCTAGCCCTCTTGCTTCCCTGTTTATATCCGACTTGCTGCGTTTTTTTCAGCTTTCCTGTTCTTCTTTTGGCAGGCCTTCTGCTCCTCAGCATCAACCTTTTTCCTGTGCTCCCCGTTCTTTCCCATCAGCTATGCGGGGGCTTTACGGGATTGCCCTATTTGCTCTTTGCTCCATGTTTTACTGAGGCTCTTAATACGGTGTTTTTCTGCAGCCTCCAGGCAGCTTGGAGGCCTCTGGCTTTCTGGACCACATCGCTGAGAGGTTTGGCATTGGCCTGTTTTTTTCCTTTTTTGACTCATTTCCTCATTTTTACATGGTCTCTTGTCTTGAAATCGAATAATCACGTGCTGGATTTATTCAGCCTATTCTTTCTTACCATAAAATTAAAACCAAGTGGTATCACAGCTGGTCTAGACCCTCCCAAGCTAAGTCCCATGTGCTGTGCCAGAGCAGATCCAGAAAAGCATCTTCTCCTGGTGGTTCTCAGACTGCTTCCAGGGGGATGGCACCATGTACTGCATTCAAAAGCTTTATCCTTATGTCTTGTCGCCTGACACTTCGATCCAGTCCGCAAGTGGGTAGTTGTAGTGTCCTCTTATTACAGCCTCCCCTAAAATCCCTAAGTATCTGGCTTTAGCTGCCTGGCCTTGGTGCGGGAGCACTTGTAGGTTTGCTCTTGCTCTGTTGCTGGCTGCTCTCTTGGCACTGCAAGGGATCTGATTTGCCTTCCTTATTTATTGCAGTTACACTGTTTATTTTCCTGCTGGACATTTTCAGAAGAGTACTGAACATTAGCTGTGTTCCCCACGTCAGTCCCGTTAGGCCAGACAGGTGCTCTCCCCCAGCCTCCTGCTTCTGGTTTAAATACTCTCTGGCGGTGCAGTTATCAGTGCCAATAGCCCAATTCTGTTACGATGAAGGAACAGCATCTCTGCCCTGTGCATGTCCCTAGCATCCCAAGAGGTGGCCCAAGTCCTACTATAGCTAAACGCCCCTTCTCTGACCCACCGTCTCATCCCCACCCTGAGACTCCAGCTCTCTGCATGTTTCCTGGGTCTCACCCCTGGGACTGGCAGGGTTTCAGAGAGCACCACAGGCAGGTCCTGGGCACCAGTGTCTGGCCAAGCAGCCTGGACATATCTGCCAGCTCACCCTCCAATACTCACCTACCACACGGTGTGGCACCATCACCTTCTCTGTGGTAGTCGGAGCATCTCCCTGGCAGCGTGTGAAGGCAGCGAGCATCAGGGCATCCTGGTGGAGTTGTTTACAGCATACAACGTAACTGCCACCAGGCACCGCTTTCCCCAAAGAGCCGGACCTAACCCAGATGATGAGAAAATGAGCCATTTTCTCCCACCACTTACGAGCTGCCTTTGGCTCGTCTCCACTTGCTCAGCAAACGCCCCCGAACAGGTCAGCACTTTCTTCATAGCAAAGCTATGTGAAGAATTTCTCCTAAGGCAGCTGGACCCTTTCCAAAGAAGGAAGCTGCCAAATTCCCACCCCCCTCCAACCCCCGGCAGAGAAACAAGGTGCAAACTTGGACCCTGAAGGCTTGCTGTGCACTTCCACTTCTGCCCTTGTGTCCACTTGAGCTGGGGAAGAAGGGGCCCTCTTCACTCCCCTCCCATGCCTGGGTTGACTGCATCAGGGTCCTGCATCAGGGAAAGGACCGGTCCTGCCCCTTCTCTCCCAGAGAGACCTTTAGGTGTCACAGCTCTCCCCAAATGCAGCAGCTTGAAGACACAAGTGTGGGTTTGCTCCGTGCTCCCCTCTCTGCTCTCAAGCAGTGCCTGGCACTGCTGGGCAGTCGGTAGCAGGCAAGAGGAGGCTCCTGATGTGCAGGTTGCATGGGGCTGGGGGATCCTTTGGCACTTGCTGGTATCGTTGCCTCCTGTGATTTTTTTTTTTTTTTTTTAATCTCAAATTGCTTCTCAAAGCTCCAGCTGTTGGGCTCACATGCTCAGGCGAGACGCTAGGCTTTCCCACAAAAGCCCACCCCCAGCCCTCCCGGCATGGAGAGACACTTGCAGATGTGTCCCCACAAGCATGCTTTCCACCTGCTCCCACTCGGTGGGTCCTGCAGAGTTTTTTCCGGCAAGGCACAGAGCCCTGCAGAGGAGCATGGTGAGCGCCCTGGCCTGGCAGAGGACAGACAGGCTTGGCAAACTGGAGAAGCAGCACACCTTGGATACCAAACCATGGATACCAAACCACCCCCTGCGTGTGGCAAAACCAACTGCAGTTGAAATTGCTTATCTGGGTATCTGAAATTGCCTCCTATTTATGAGCATGGCTGCCGGCTGCAGAAAGAAGGCTGCTTATCTGTGTTGTGCTGTGGGTTCACGCCTTCCACCCCTCCAGCCTCCCCAAGGTCCCTGGAGAAGCCTGGCCCCCAGCCCCTGTGTTTTTTTGGCACAGTGCCCCCGCAGCACAGCTGGACACTCCTCTGCTTCATTTCTCTGTCTACCGTTCATGGGTAGGAAAGTTGGCTTTTCTCTCCTGCCCGTCTGCTGGGAAGGTAAAAGAGCATCTCCAGGGAATGCAACCTGTGCATTCACTAAGAGAGTGCCAAGGCCCCTTGAAAGCCAAACGCCTAGGAGAGCAAATGAGCAAGTCAGCCTTGGCCACCCAATAACGTTTTCCAAAGCTTGGTGACCCTAATGCACCTGGGATTTCACAGAAGCAAAGATACCAAGTGTTGGAGCTACTCTGGGCTCTGATGGAGCATCTCTACAAACATGGTATCCAGCTCTTTCTCCTTCCCTGAACAAGCAGATCACCCCCAGAAAACATCCACAAACTCCACTTTTGGAAGAGAGGTGTGGGGAAACAGGTTACAGGTAGTCGGCCACGAGCACACACGGGGATGGGCACCATCACCATGCAGCTCCCCTCAACCCCCACCTTGAGGAGTAGCACCAACCAGAGCTGAACCCTTGAGGCACTGCCCACGCCTCGTGCTCAGACCTTGGGTTGCTCCAAGTGTTGGGCCCCTGAGGGCACTAATGGGTCTTGATGACCCTGAACAGCCTCACCAGGGACCCCCACCCACACATCCTCCAGCCATGGGCCCTGCGCTCACTTCAGCTCAGCCCTCAGCACCTAGACCTGGCCTGAGCTCTGTGAGGATGTGTTTATTGATGCTTCTGTCTCCAGATGGACCTCGGACCTCTGTAACAGGTAGCTTATCTCAGGTGCTGTGTCCTGTGTGGACCTCATACCTGTGTGGTAGACAGCTTGTGTTCAGCCCATCTGCTGGATGGCCCTTGTCAGCCGTTGCAAGTAGCTCGTCTTTGTGTCTGGCCCCATCTCCTGGATGAAGCCCTCAGGTCCACGCTGCAGCCTTGCTCCCGGTGTTGCCTCCAGCCCCCTCTCCTGCTGCTCCCCGGTCCATTCTCTTGCTGTGGCTGCTGACAGACCCTGTTACCCACATGTAGCACAGTTGGGAGTGAGCTCCTGGGAAGCAGGTCAGGGCTGGAGCAAGAGAGGCACTGACTCTCCTGCACTTGCTTTGGGGACCCTCCGCATGGACCAAGCCAGCTGCCAGAGCAGGGCTGTGCTGCCTGCCTCTTACCCAGGATAGGCTTGTTCCCTGTCCCCCAAAGGATGCAGGTTTTAAGCTGAGAGTAGGATCTCTGGCACCTCCGAGAGCAATTTTGTTGGCACCCTGCCTTTTTCTGGCAGGGACCCTGCCCGGCTGGCTGCACCGTCCTCAGGGACAAGGTTGGCTGGGCACTTTGGCCTCCTCTTCGTTGGCAGCTGCTATCTACAACGCTGCGGTGGGATGCCCTGGCTCCTGGGAATTGTCCTCGGTCACCTTTTGGTGGGATTGCCCTGCCCTCTGCCGATCTTTGCAGCAGCAAGCCTGGAGCTGAGAAACGGGCTGGCAGCCAGCAGCCTAGCTGGGCTCCCAGGCAATGAATGTGGCAGGGGAGAAAACCTCTGCAGGTGCCTGGGGGGGGGTGAATATTCTGGAAGAAAACAAGCAAAATGCATTCTCAGCCGCTTGCCTGTCTTGCACACACTTTGCAGGGTGGTCGTGTGTAAAAGCAGGCCTCCGCAACCAAGGACCCTTTTCTCTGGCTGCTTGCTGCTTTGCTGGAAAATCAGATGGGTTTGATCTTGGGAAGGGCTCAGTTTTGGGGCCAGTGTTGTTCAATATCTTTATCAACGATCTGGATGAGGGGATCGAGTGCTCCCTCAGTAAGTTTGCAGATGACACCAAGCTGGGCGGGAGTGTTGATCTGCTGGAGGGCAGGAAGGCTCTGCAGAGGGACCTGGACAGGCTGGATCGTTGGGCCGAGGCCAACTGCATGAGGTTCAACAAGGCCAAGTGCCGGGTCCTGCACTTCGGCCACAACAACCCCAGGCAACGCTACAGGCTTGGGGAAGAGTGGCTGGAAAGCTGCCCAGAGGAGAAGGACCTGGGGGTGCTGGTTGACAGCCGGCTGAACATGAGCCGGCAGTGTGCCCAGGTGGCCAAGAAGGCCAACGGCATCCTGGCCTGTATCAGGAATAGTGTGGCCAGCAGGAGCAGGGAGGTGATCGTGCCCCTGTACTCGGCGCTGGTGAGGCCGCACCTTGAGTACTGTGTTCAGTTTTGGGCCCCTCACTACAAGAAGGACATTGAGGTGCTGGAGCGTGTCCAGAGAAGGGCAACAAAGCTGGTGAAGGGCCTGGAGAACAAGCCTTATGAGGAGCGGCTGAGGGAGCTGGGATTGTTTAGTCTGGAGAAGAGGAGGCTGAGGGGAGACCTCATCGCGCTCTACAACTATCTGAAGGGAGGTTGTAGTGAGGTGGGGGTTGGTCTCTTCTCCCAAGTAACCAGCGATAGGACGAGAGGAAATGGCCTCAAGTTGCGCCAAGGGAGGTTTAGGCTGGACGTTAGGAAAAAATTCTTTACTGAAAGAGTGGTCAGGCCTTGGAACAGGCTGCCCAGGGAAGTGGTGGAATCACCATCCCTGGAGGTATTTAAAAGACGTATAGATGAGGTGCTCAAGGACATGGTTTAGTAGGCATAGGGGGTGTTGGGTTGATGGTTGGACTCGATGACCTTAGAGGTCTTTTCCAACCTTAATGATTCTATGATTCTATGATTCTATAAGGCAAACAGCAACAGATCCTGACCAGCAACAGAGATGCTTATCCTGCTACTCCAATGAGAGGAGTTGCTGCTGCCGTAGCTGGGCTGAAAATCACTGCCCGGGGGTGCACCCTGCCTCACAGGAGGTGCAGAAGGCTTTGGAGTGGCCTGGATGAGAGCATTACCTCTCCCAGCAGCACCACGCAGACTGCAGGGCAGCAAGGCCGGGTCTTGCCAGCTTCTGAGTATGGCGAGGCATTTTCTCAAGACCTCCAGGGACAAAACAGCTCCATAGGGCAATTACTTGGTGGGTGAGCAGTGAGGCTGTGGGCTCCTGCAGTGCTTTGGGAGTCACTCAGGCCAGCTCTCCAGGAGAATAGAGGCCAGCTGGGAGAGCCGTGGTCTGAGAGCCCATGTCCCCACATGGGGACTGTGCCACAACATGAGCGCCTGAGGCCGTGCGTAACGACTCTGATGTGGCACCTGCCTGATACGGGCTGAGCTTCTCCATCTGCCCTGGTACAGGAGTCCAGGAAGGATGGACAAGGAGCCCTGCTCCCCTGCCCGGCATCACCTTCCCCTTCCAGCACCGCTTGTTCCAGCCCTGCTGCTGGGGATGCTTCACTATCCCGGCTTGCCATCTGTGTGCGGGAGAGGCACACACTGCCCCTTCTTTGGGGAAAGCAGTGCCATGAGGAGTGCATCAGCCATGGATGGACAGGGCAAGTGATAGCCTGAGGAGCTCAGAGAAGCTTTGATCCTGCAGGGTGCTGGGGCTCACGGGGCTGGCGCATGACTCCTTGCAGCCGCCCCCCCCGGGCACTGGGAGATGTGCGCAGGAGTCAGGCAGGTGTTGCGATGGAGCGGCATGGAGAGACCGTGAGCATGCAGGGAGGGAAGTGGGAGGTTAAATGTTCGCATGGCGAGGATCAGAGCTGCTCCCATCCTGCAAGGTGGGAAGAGTGTTGCAGCGGGTGCTCAAAGGAGAACAAAGCTGACCTGAGGGTCATTCTCCTAAAATCTGCTGCCAGATTTTCCTCTGTACTGTTGAGACCCAGGCCAGATGGAAGAAGATCCTGTTGGGTCGCCAAAGGTGATGGAACCTTCAGAACAGGTGGACCCCAAGAACCGAACCATGACCACATTCACCTGGAACATCAACCACGTGCGTCTCATGGTGGTGGAGGAGCGCTGCATGTACCAAGTGAACCCAGAGAACAGCAATTGAACTGAGGTCAAGCGGGAAGCCTGGGTCTCTTCGAGCCAGTTTGGCGTCTCACGGGCCATCCAGGAATTTGGTCTGGCCAGGTTCAAAAGCAACGTGACCAAGAGCACTAAGGGATTTGAACATGTGCTAGCAACCCCACTGGAGGATGTTTTGCTGTGACCTGCCCTCGTTCACTTCAACACTTGTGTCTAAAGACGCTTGAGGCTGCTCTTTGCAGCCCCAGTGCCTGTGCGCCAGAGGATGTGGGATCAGAAATGGCCTGGAGCTGCGGGCTGTAACCCATCCACCCCCTGCTACATGAGATGTGAACACTGCAGAGTGGGCGCCCAGGAGGCAAAAGCTTTTCCTCTCCTTTCCTCTTGTTCTTGCAGGCCAGCAGAGCAGTTGGCGCCTGTGGCCAGGCCACGGGGTGTGGATATGTCTGGTGCTGCCGCCGGCTGCTGGAAAGCGGGCATGGCTGGTCACATTCTCTAGAAGGTCCTGGTTGCTTCAGAGCCTGGGTTTCCCACTCTTTTGTTTCCACAAAGGAAAGAAGTGCAGAAGGCAGCACCTTCTATGAAGTCCTGTGCTTAGAAACCATCACCCGCCACATGGTCCTGGCAGCTCTGCGTCCCCAAAGCTCTGTGTCAGCGGGGTCTTGGCCTCAGCGCCATGGCCTGGGCAACCCCGGGGAGCCAGGCTGGCCACCAGCCCTGCCTCTGCCCACTGCCCCTCTCCCAGTGGGCCTGTCCCTGTGGGGCTCCCCTTCTCCTCCAGTCAGGCCAGCCTGGGCACATTGCAGGGTATCCCCACCATCCTGCTAAGGCCTGGCCTTGAGGGCTTCAGCCGCAGGGATGGGAGACGCCTCGGAGAAGCACCATGGAAGGAGGATGACAAGGAACGAGGTGCCCTGACGCACCTGAAGAC
>VZTQ01013066.1:0-10460 GCA_013400755.1 Pelecanoides urinatrix
CAATTCTTTCCCCCATCCTGCCGTGGGGAGTAAGTAAGCAGCTGGGTGGGAGTTTAGCTGCCAGCCAGGGTCAACCCGCCATAGTTTGTAAGGATATATGTGCCAATCCAGGATCTAATATGTGCAGTTACATGCTCTACTGGCTCTTCGATGCACCTCTGTGAGAAGCTGAAGATCCACATCCCTGTGGTGCAGCCTGCCTGGGACATCATAATGCAAAATAATGCATAATAGTGTAAAAATCAACACACATCTACTACCCCATTTGAGGTGACTTGAGCAAATTAGCAACATGGAAAGTAGCAGCCAGGGGAGTGGTGCCAGGGCCAGCAGGAGACTTCTCGACTTACCAGGAGCATTTCCTCAGCAGAGACCCCCAAGAAGGTTACAGCTGTGCCACTGAGTGGCTGAATCCCTCTTGGGCACAGCTGTGTCACCAGGCTCAGCACAAGACTGGCTATTTGCCTTGACATCCCACTGATGAGCAAACCTACATGTTATCACTACAGAGTTACGCCATGCCCAGCTGTGAGCCCTTTGCCACCCACAGACAGGCTTTTAATCCCAGCCACAGGGTGCTTTGCAGGAGGCTCTTCTCCTGGGCTGTGAGGCACAGCTGAGAGTACAGGCTTGGAGTTCAGGCTTTCCTTCAGCCTGCTTCTTGTGTCTTTGGGTGCCGGCAGTGTGAAGCCCACATCACACCGTAGGGCTAAGGTGAGCCTTGTGTAAGCCCACACGTGTTGGTGAAGACCCTGTGAAGGAGAGCAGTGACTGACTGTCATGAGCTGGTACCCCACAGCTGTGTAACCAACCTGGCCAAACCAGGCTGCTCCCAGTGTTACATTTCCATCACAGCCCAAAAAAGACAGAAATCTTTTTACCACCTATTTTGTGGAGAAAATGCCATCAGACACTCAGTTGTATCCCCCGGCCCCTCCTGGGCTCTGCTGCCTTGTTGCACTCCTCTTCTTGCTTGCCTGCATTGTCTTTCAGGCCTGTGCTCACTTCCAGCTATTCACCCACAGTGTTTGTACAGTGGAACATACTTTTTCCAGGTTGATTTTATCAGAAGCTGATACTGGCTTCCTGAAAAAGCTGCCATAGGAGATCTGCAAGGCCTTTGCTTTGGACAAATGTGTCCCAAACAGCATTCTGATGAAAAAAAAAGGTCAAAGAGGTCAGTCAGGTGTACAGCACCCTGAATGCCTTAATGACATGTTCATTACCATTTTTTGTTGCTAAATACTGTTTGCTTTTCTTTCCAGAATTGTCTGCGCTGATGAGCAACTCATCTGAGAAGACATTTCTATGCAGGGTTGTGTTCCCACCACTGCAGCAGGTCAGCTCTCAGTCTCGCAGAAAGAGATGGCCCTGGGAAGGATTTCAGAGGGTGGCTCGATGGGCAGAAGGGTGGAGGACGAAGGACACCCTGCCTGCAACGGCTTCTGCCCACTGCGCCGTTTGGGTACAGTTTCAGAGGACTGGCATCATGAGGGTTTTCAATACGGGACATATTTCTGGAACGTTTTGCTTGCCTAAGCTCATGCCAGCCTGAACACCTTCTAGATCATTAGTGTATGCTTTTATATTCCTTAACACACCACTTCCAAATTAGGCCATGACTGTAGTCATTCTGTACGGATAGTGTACGTAGTCCTTCATCCCAGGAGCTGAGTGCTTTATACATCCAGATAACAAATTTCCAAAACAGTCTTACAGATATTTATTCTATTAAAGTGCTAAATGCCAGTGGAAACTTCCACAGCATTATATCTATCAATTCAGGCAAATAACAGGAATAAAACGAAGATGTCCCTATATATGCCCTTTGCAATCCCAATGGCCAATGTTTTCACGCTGTGTCAGATCACAGCGTGAGTATTTCGTTGGGAAATAGGAATAAAATCAGCCATTAACTATTACAACGCACTTTTGATAACAAGAATTTCTGTTTATCCATGTTTGTTACTAGCATTTAACTGCTATAGCAACAGGCATTTTATAAATGAGCAAAGTCGCAAAAAGAAACATTCTCAGTTTCATTTGAGCTTCACAGAAGTAAAGACCATTCCTGCACTCTAGTGCTGGATCTTTTTTTCTAGGTGGAACTGTGGAGAGTTTTCATTTACAGTTTATTTATCTTAGAATGAATTGTTTAAACCTTGATATTTTGAACTAGACTTTATCAAATGCTCCTTTCCTTTGACATGTAAGAGGATGTGCGTTCATGATGGTATTTGAATGACTTCATTGCATTTCCACACTTAAATGTAAGCAAGTGATGGGCCAGAATCATGGCATATATGTGCTGCATATTGTCTATATGTGGATCTGCACTTTCAGTGGACAGGATGAGTAATAACGAGCGCAAACTGAGGGAGTGGGAGGCTTAGTGGGACCGTAGGAAAAAAATTCTATTGATGTGTATGGAGCATTAGCCTTGGTTGCCTAGAGCAGGTGTAGAGTTTCCAATACCTTGTTTTTAAAGAAAATGTTGAACAGCAGTTTTTCAGGAATATCTTAGGTGGTAGAGCTGATCCTGTCCTGGGGCAGGGGATTGACTGGGGGGCTTTATAAGGTTGCAGCCGGGCTTGTAAACTAAAGAGTGCTGGAACAAGGGCCTAAGAACCTGCACATTTAAAAGATTGTCTCCATTGTTTAACTGATATCACTCATGCTAGAATAGTTTATTCCGGTGCCCAGAAGACACTCCTAGATAACACTTCTGGATAATGAGACATATATATCCCTCTATGCAGTAGATATGAGGTCACATTTGGGACAGGAGGGAGTTTATTTTTGTGCAGACAAGTAGTTTTGTGCACTGGCTGTCATTGCTGGACAACAGACTCCTTGTCTGCCTTATTAGCACAGTCTTGTCTGCCTTATTAGCAGACACTGACAGGTTTCCTTCCAAGCCTACTTTTCCCAGCTCTGCAATCCAGCTTTTTACAAAAAGGAGACGTTTATGAAATGTTGGTGTTAAGCTCTCAGCAATGTTCAGAGTCTATTGTTTGTCTCTCCTCTGAATTTATCTTCACAGCACTGGTTTCACTGATATATCACTGCTGACTTCGGTGGACATTATCCTGATTTACATTCACCAGAACTCAGAAGACAGCTTCATTAAGGGGAAAACCTGGTCTGTTGTTTTCTTTATGTAAAATGAGTGATGTAGAAAGAACTAAGGATTAACAGCTTTATGATCTAACATGGAGACAAAAAATACACAGCTAGGCTATTGACAGCAAAGTACATAATCAGTAGTATATTTTTGGAAGCTGGAAAGAATGTCATTAACTTTACAAGAAAGGTAGATATTTTCCGATCTCTCTCTGTTTAATTTGTTTTACTTTTTAAAACTTGTGCATCTCAGGGGATTTGCACAATACAACTTCTCACCCAATACAAATCTTGCTTCTATTCAGTGCATTAAGAAGGACAACCTGCAGTGTCACTAGGATTAGGACCCCTGGCTACAGACAGACTTTGCATGCCAGGTAAGTGATCCTGAGCCCCATGGCATTAGTGGCCCAAATATGTTCAGATGGTATCCAGAGTAGAGGTGTCCATCGTCAGTAACTAAGAGTGCAGACAGGAGCCTTCCATTGTACAGCTGGACAAACTGTTCCTACTGGTGTCAGATGGGAAGAAAGTCTTGCTGAGGCAGGTATGGTAGAGACGTTTAATCTGTTGTTGTCGTCCATAGTATAGATGGAGTTGGTAGACTTCCACTACAGTAACCCTCTTTCTGTCCAGAATGGGTCTTCTGGAGCTGTTGAGCCTGGAGGTGGCAGAACAGATCCATGATAGGATTTTACCTGTCTCATGAAAGAGAAGCTCTCTGTGGCCCAGAATCCAAAATAACTGTTATGAACTCGATATTTTTCCTGGATAAACTGTAGATTTTCTTCTTTTGACTTTGAAGGCCAACCAAGGAAAGAGCTGTGAGGTCATGGCACCTGAGATGGCCGCTTTCTGATGTCATCTTTATGGGATTTCCTTGGAAGGACAAAAAGGGTAAGAAGCTTCTGCTAGCAATAAGTTTCATATGATGAGAAATAATTCCAGGTTAATGGACATTTTAACATAAATTCATAAGCCAGCCTCAAAGACAAGTTGAAAGACAGTGTTATGGAGGCCAGTTTTTCTGGCAACAGACATTAAGAAGGGAGTAACACCATACTTGTTAGCATCCAAAGACATATTGGAGTCCACGTTTCCTGAAAAACACGTTAGCCGGAGGAGAAAGCCAGAAAGAGAATAGGACATTGAAGGAGATTCTGTCATGCTTTTGACACGGATCATTTGTCGCCTGACAGATCTTGTAATCCTCCGAGAGTGTATGATACTGGGCAGATAAGTGTTTCCTACAGAAAGTCTCTGATCTTGGTGCTTTTGGGACCCTAAGGAAGGCCCACAGTGTGTGGTAAGTAATCTTGATATCTACAAGCATATGGAAACCCTCATCCATTCGATAACTGTAAATCTTCCTTGCTTTCAACAAGGATGTCTTCCCTTGTGCTTTGGGCCACTAGGAATCCCAGGGAATCCCTGAGAACTGGATCCAGGCAAATATTCTCATCATTACAGAGGTGGGAAATGCAATCTATTGCAACTGAATGCATCCAGCTTGTAAATGTAGGGAAGTAGAAACTATCAACTCTTCTTCATTCATGAAGGATTTTAGCTTGTTCTGATGATTCTGAGGCCCTCTGTCCTAATTCAGATCAGCACAAGCAGCGTAGTAATTTGACATACTCATCTATAAACTAGCAGATGAACAAACTTTTCACATAATGGGCTCAATGGACATCAGCTGTTTCAGCTGGTTTTTGAAGAGGATTAGCTATAAACAGTTGTAACAGGTTTGAAATGAGAGTATCCCTCTCCTTCACAGGTCTTGGTACCTCGCCTCAGCAGGTCATTACGTGACAAGTATCAGTGCCATCATGTGCACTGTTGTTATCATGAGCAGCCTCTGCAATCATCCGCTGTGTAGGTCTTATCAGACAGGCCAAGATGCAAGATACCCAGGAGCTTGTGATATTTCTCTTGCACCTTCTCCTGTGATATATCGTTTCTACTATACACATGATAAAGGAATAATATAATCAGCAAGAATGAGGCTGCTGCAGAGGAGGCAAGCTGTCTTTCCTGCCAGTGTCCCAACTTGTGGAAGACATGAAGGGGGAGCAGGGAGGAAAGGTAAATCCTCTCTAAGGGAGGATTTATAGCAAAGACTCTGTTGGCTTAGCAGTTCTCCTCTGTCAGCCATCCTCAGCCCCTTGAGATGCACTGCTTCTGGGACCCAAATCACAGGAAAAGCAATGAGTATTGTGTTTATTATATATACTAAGACCCTTGGGTTTGAGGTATTAAAAGGTGAGGCTATGGAAGACAGGTACCAAGGAAATATGGTTCCCACATTTGTTGCCTGGCTCTTAAAAATCAGACCCTGGCCATCGGAGAGATGGGCTGGGGCTACCTTGTGACAGACTCAGCCAGCATCATTTTGTTTTGGCTGGTGTCAGGGCGGGTGTCACCGTGAGGGTATCCTTCTGCTTACCCCACAGTCACCAGGGTGGGGGACATTTTGATGACAGACTGGAGGGCCTTTTGGTGGCAGGGGAGCTTGGCTGTGGAGGGAGAGCACAGAGAGGGGCCAGCCAGAAGACCAAGGATGGATTAGGTCCTGTGTTTTGTGAACTTGGAGGCTTGCACAGAGCATTTCCCAGATGAGAAAATTCTTTAGGCTTTTTAAGACAGCTTGTGAAGTATGGCACAAAAAATGTGTCTTTTAAAAACATGTTTCTTTCCTAAATCAGAGAAGCATCTTTTTGTAAGTAATGCTGAAGCTTCTCACGAATGGCAGATCTTGTACCCCGGGATTTTCTTACTCCCTTTCTCTTGAACTCTCTGTCAGAGTTACTGTCACTGTTTTACAGCAAAAATACAGAGGTTTGGGTTCTAAAACTGTTAACAAACCACAGATAACTAAGATCCATTTATTAACAGTATACCAAGAAGAATTACATTTCTCTTCCAATCCAGGGTTTCATTAAGGCCTTCTCTGTTTCTTGAAGTTCAGAAACAATAATTTGCAAAGAAACCTTTAATCAAAACACAGGAATTGGATTCAGATTTTTTCCTAGCGTAGGAGAAGAACAGATGGTTTGTGGGAACAATTGATTATTCTGTAATATTATCTCTTTAAGTGAATCTTTTTTTAGTGTGCATGAAAACTGCTAGGTTGCTAACTCTGGGCACATAAAGACCTGTGTTTACACACAGCACAGGTATGGTCAAAGCAAATCTGCTGGCTCAGTCTTAGTCTGCATCATAATTGGTACTGAGCTGTTGAACAGTGCTGAACAGAGCTTGGGATGTCCACTTAAAAAGAAACTGCAATGTTTTGAAATTTCATTTCATATACAATAAATGCATCTACAAAAGAAAATTCTTGCAAATCAGGATTTTTTTGTTTTAATTTGGAGAAACTCTGATATAGAGTATCAGACATGAAAAAATCTTCTTGGCAGAAGGAACAGCTGCTGACTGAGATTAGCACAGGTAATATGGACATGACCATATTTGACAGGGTACTAATTTAATTCAGCAGGTACCAGAGCATCCAACACCTGGATTCAATCGTCTTTTAATAAACTGAAGGTGAATATCAGAAGAGATTCCTAGTCCTTAAAGCAGTAAGACTGTGGAGCAATCTTCCCATGGGGATAGTGGGAGGGGAAAAAAGCAAACTATTTTGAGGTTGAACTGAGTACATATCAAGCCTTCTCATCTTAATACCTCAGGAAAATTCCTGTGTAGGTAAAGTGTGTTTTCTGAGCTGTTAAAGAATTAAAGAGACAACACAAGATCCATACAGACCCAGAACAATTTTTAATTAACTGAACTCGTTGAGTGCAGCCTGTAAATTCTGACAGTGAAGGACTGCACAAGTACCCTTGTGTGCTGTGTCGAAGGAGTGAAATGGGAACTCTCCTTTGACCAAATCTGCAGCTGTGATGTTAAACTTACCAGAAAACTAATATTTCTTTTTCAGTTTAAATGTAATTTCACTATCCTTTAGATTTTATCTTAAAAGCTTATGGGATGACTTGTTTAGGACTGTGGTGGGTTGACCTGGCTGGGTGCCAGGTGCCCACCAAAGCTGCTCTGTCTCTCCCCTCCTCAGCTGGACAGGGGAAAGAAAATATAACAAAAGACTTGTGGGTCAAGGTAAGGACAGGGACAGATCATTCACTAATTACCATCACAGGCAAAACAAACTCGACTTGGGGAAATTAGTTTAATTTGTTACCAATCAAATCAGAGTAAGGTAATGAGAAATAAAATCAAATCTTAAAACACCTTCTTTAAATCTTAAAACACTGCTCCCTTCTTCCCAGGCTCAACTTCACTCCTGGTTTTCTCTCCCTCTTCCCTCTCCAGCGGCACAGGGGGACGGGGAATGGGGGTTGTGGTCAGTTCATCACAGGTTGTCCCTGCTGCTCCTTCCTCCTCAGAGGGAGGACTCCTCACACTCTTCCCCTGCTCCAGCGTGGGGTCCCTCCCACGGGAGAGAGTCCTCCATGAACTTCTCCAACGTGCGCCCTTCCCACGGGCTGCAGCTCTTCACGAACTGCTCCAGCGTGGGTCCCTTCCACGGGGTGCAGTCCTTCAGGAACAGACTGCTCCAGCGTGGGTTCCCCACGGGGTCACAAGTCCTGCCAACAAACCACATGGGGTCCTGCATGGGCTGCAGGTGGATATCTGCTCCTCCGTGGACCTCCATGGGCTGCGGGGGGACAGCCTGCCTCACCATGGTCTGCAGGGGAATCTCTGCTCCTCCCCTCCTTCCTCACTGACCTTGGTGTCTGCAGGGCTGTTTCTCTCACATATTCTCACTCCGTTCTTCAGCTGCTGTTGAGCAGCAGTTTTTTCCCCTTCTTAAATGTGTTATCCCAGAGGCACTACTGCCATCGCTGATGGGCTCGGCCTTGGCCAGCAGCAGGTCCGTCTTGGAGCCGGCTGGCATTGGCTCTGTCGGGCACAGGGGAAGCTTCTGGCAGCTTCTCACAGAAGCCTCCCCTGTAGCCCCCCTGCTACCAAAACCTTGCCACGCAAACCCAATACAAGGACTGAGAATAAAACTGCTCTGTAGTCATCAATTTGGTGGGAAACGATAAATATTCAACAGGATACTTCTCACAAATTAAAATCAAAAGAGATTTAAAATCATTTAGTACAAGTTATTAAAACCAACCAAACAAAAAAGTAATTGGAATGGCAAACAAAGAGAAATTGAGTTAAACTTCCAGGTCAGCCATTTAAATTAATTCCATCCCACCACCCGAGAATTTCTAATACTTGAAGAAAATATATGCTGAAAGATAAAAGGGAGAAAAAAATAGAATAATAAACTTCAATTGCACATAAAAGGAATAAGTGGGAGTATGGGAACATATTTGTAACTATTTTCTTATCGCTAAGTAGGGCAAAATGACTCCAGAAAGGCATTGGATTATTTAAAACACACTCGTATTTTGTTGATTTTTCAGTATACAATTTCCTTAAAGAGAAAAATGTCAAGACAGATTGACCCAGGGCATTAATGATAAGAAAGCCAGTTGTTGTTTTTATATTATTGATTTTGGTATTTCTGAGAAAAGTGATCCTTAGTCATATGCCCGGTGTGGGTAATAGGGTTTTGCAGCTCCATTTTCACCATATCTTCAGCATCGCTGAGCACTCAATGAACTCCAGATCCTTGTATGCTGGACACTCAGAATTGCAGTTTGTTTCAAAACCGTGGTGTTGCATTGACCCAAAAGCACAAATTCTCACCCTTCCTTTGGTTTTGTTTGTCTATTAAGAAAGGAAGGACAATCCTTCAGGCAGGGTGTGAGTCAGGACTTGGGAACCCAAGGTGCCAGGCCCTTCCTGTGTCCAGACAGATCACTTCTGACGTGATGCAAATCCCCCTGAGGTTTCCAATGTAAACATCTAGATTCATGCACTGGTTTTGGCTGGGATAGAGTTAATTTTCTTCATAGTATCTAGTATGGGGCTGTGTTTTGGATTTGTGCTGGCAACAGTGTTGATAATACAGGGATGTTTTCGTTACTGCTGAGCAGTGCTTACACAGAGTCAAGGCCTTTTCTGCTCCTCACCCCACCCCACCAGCGAGCAGGCTGGGGGTGCACAAGGAGCTGGGAGGGGACACAGCTGGGACAGCTGACCCCAACTGACCAAAGGGGTATTCCATACCATGTGACGTCATGCTCAGCATATAAAGCTGGGGGAAGAAGGAGGAAGGGGGGACATTAAGAGTTATGGTGTTTGTCTTCCCAAGTAACCATTACATGTGATGGAGCCCTGCTTTCCTGGAGATGGCTGAACACCTGCCTGCTGACGGGAAGTAGGGAATGAATTCCTTGTTTTGCTTTGTTTGCATGCGTGGCTTTTGCTTTCCCTATTAAACTGTCTTTACCTCAACCCACGAGTTTTCTCCCTTTTACTCTTTTAATTCTCTCCCCCATCCCACTGGGGGGGGAGTGAGCGAGCGGCTGGGTAGGGCTTAGTTACTGGCTGGGGTTAAACCACAACATCTCAGTGAGTCACCTACCTTCCTTTTATGCTGTTTTTAGAAGAACGGATGAATCTCAGATCCTTTTAGAGAGGATGAATCTCAGATCCAGTTCCTCTCATCTTAAGGTAAACATTTACACAGACATAAGGACTCATGCCCCAAAAGTGCCTGTTTCCTCTCATTGACCATAAAGGGAGCCATAGGTGACAACCTCAGATGGAGATATCTTCTAAAGGCAGACTTGTCTCAAGGAGACGACTCCCTCCTTAAAACTTCTCTGATTTTAGTGGGATTTGGTTCTCTTTTTCTATGCTTTATTAACCATATACCAGTTGGAGGAAGCAGCACCTCCTTGTTTGATATAGTGCTCTTGGGATTTAGTGATCTGAGGCATGCAGAAACTGCAGTAATGAAGTACCTAAAGCACATAATTTCAATCTGCTAGAGTTGAGAAAATTGCACTGTTTTCCCAAATTGTTCTCTACCCCCATCTACTATTTATTAAGCTTCTCTTCAGCTCGCTGCCTTTTTTTTAAACCCGGTTGTCTAACGACAGATCTGTTGGGAAACACAACAGATAGATAAATCACCGAATTCAATATAAATACAAAAGGAAGAGCTGGCTGACATTTAGAGACTGACCTTTCGACAGACAAGCCGGTGTGTGATTGAAACACTGCCTCATTCAAGGTTTTAAGAGGGCTATTCCACATAATAAATAATGTAAAAAAGAAAAGGCCTTTGGAAATCATAAAGAGTGAGGTCCTTTCATCTTGCCTAGTACCGAAGTACAGGCTCAGTTCTATACCTTTCAGTACTTCTGCACTGTTTTACTCAAATGTACATCTTGGGGGGGGGGGGGGGG
>VZTQ01013067.1:0-21851 GCA_013400755.1 Pelecanoides urinatrix
TGATAACCATTCTTCCACAGTTATGCTTACTGTACTCTCAACCTTTGTAATAGCTGCTGGTCTGCATTAACATAAACATGGCTCTGCCTTATTCATTGTTCATTATAACTGATTTTTGTGTATGGCCAAGTAGATGACAGCTGTCTTACAAAGCCATGCCTGTAAAACTTTCATTCCACTTATTTTAGTTGCCACACCTAAAAATGCAATACATGTTACTTTAGAATGATGCCGAATTATGTAGAATACTTCACAGTATTCTAGGATTTTGCATTAGATTGCACACTTAGAAAGGAAATATGCAAATATCCTTAAAGACTAATACTAAATAGATGGTGTGGATAAAAAATGATGGACCAAATTTACCCTTGGCTTTATACCATTATGTTTATTGGGAACATAAGGGATGAATAAAATAATACTTTTTTCTTTTACTCTAGAATATATTTTAATTTTGTTTAAAGATTAATTTTATGTACATAAACTACATCTTTTTCCATTTTCACAGATGGAGGTATGAGGTTTTCAGCAATCCTTAGGATAGTACTTAAGACAGTATTTGAATGCTACCTGATTTCAGGTAGTATTCTCTGGGTAGAATCCCCATCTGGTCCATAAACAACAGAAGGCTTGTTCAGTGCTGAAAATGGTTACAATTAATGCTGTTTTATAATGTTTCCTATGCCAACCTTTTGTGTAACCTATCCAGGGACAGTATAACATGAGGAAGTGAATGGCATATATGACAGGAGGACACATGAGCGAGAAAAGTCAATTTGAGTTTGGAAAAAAAAATCTTAAAGTTAATTGGTACTTAAAATAGTACTAATATGTGGTTTTGCTATTTTTTCATCTATGTGCATTAAGCAGTAAGTGAACTTTTAAAAAACATCCAGTGATTGATAAAGGAAATGTTGCTGAAAGCTAGAAACTCATGAAAGCTATCAGGAACCAAACATGAAGGAAATGATTACAGCAAGTGTTTGCTAATAGCTTTGATGTTAACGGTATTTGAAAATAAGAAAGCTACCAGTGTTCAAATTCTTGTTCACCCTGATTATACCTTTCTAGCGGCCAAAAGGAGCTACATAACAAGCTTTAATCAGCTCAGTGAAGTTTACCTTGAAATAAACTACATCTAAATTGCCATCAGCTTAGGAACCTGGAGTGGAAATACCTTGTCTTCTGCAGTGATTTGGAGAATAAACCTCTAAGTATTTTCAAGGAATCCTTATAGCTTTAGGATTCTCCTGTGGGTACCTGGGCAGGCAGACACCAGAGGAGAAAACACAAACATGACTTGGAACAGTGTCGCCTACCAAGCTGTCGTGGTTTAACACCAACCAGCAACTAAGCCCCAGACAGCCACTCACTCACTCCCCGCCCCGGTGGGATGGGGGAGAGAATTGGAAGGGTAAAAGTGAGAAAATTGATGGGTTGAGGTAAAGACAGTTTAATAGGGAAAGCAAAAGCCACACACACAAGCAAAGCAAAACAAGGAATTCATTCACTGCTTCCCATCAGCAGGAAGGTGTTCAGCCATCTCCAGGAAAGCAGGGCTCCATCATGTGTAATGGTTACTTGGGAAGACAAATCCCATCACTCCAAACGTCCCCCCCTTCCTTCTTCTTCCCCTATCCTTACATGCTGAGCATGATGTCATATGGTATGGAATACCCCATTGGCCAGTTGGGTTAGCTGTCCTGGCTATGCTCCCTCCCAGCCTCTTGTGCACTTGGCAGAGCATGGAAACTGAAAGTCCTTGACTAGCAGGTACTTAGCAACAACTGAAAACATCAGTGTGTTATCAACATTCTTCTCATACTAAATCCAAAACACAGCACTAGGAAGAAATTTAACTCTATCCCAGCCAAAACCAGGACACAAGCAAAGCCGTTTGCACAAACCACACTTTGCTTAAAGGTGAGGACCTGGCATGGACTCTCTGTACTCGGATAAGAAAACACAATAGAAAAAGTGTAGTTTAAAGATGGTGACAGCATCTTTATGGTGGATATTCTGCTCATTTTAGGTGGATGCAAGCAGGTTGCATGTCTGAACCAGCAGAAGCAGGAGTCATCCTGAAAGAGTGAAGAGTATTTTCCTTTAGACTTTTACTATGGTGGGTTCGGCTGATACTTAAAGCTTCAGAAGACTCAGTGCAGGCTGCCCTGAGACAAGGCTCAGCCAGGGAATTTTACATCTACTTTGACCACATATTCTAACTTTTGGGCTTTCGATGAATATCTATAGCCATCCCTGAACTCTCCTACTAATCAGAGCCTGCAACTGGAGGAACAATATTGGATTTTTTTTTATATGTCAAGGAAGAAATAGATTTAACAAAGTATCTTCCCTGTTTAAAGATTGTTTTTAAAAGTCTGCACTAGCAGCTTAGAGTTTGAAAGCAACCTTAAAATAATAGAGTCAAATAGTTTGTAAATTGTGAGAAAGAAATGTCATTGCTCTTCTACTTTTGACTACTTTATTTAAAATAGATATGGGGAAATGTCTGTGTTTTAAATGAAAATATATTATTCTTTTCTAGGATGATTACATAGGTTGCAACGAACCATCTTGTAGGAAACAAACCTTTCCATACCTTCTCCTGCCTGCCAGAAAATCTAGCAGTCTGGTGCTTGAATTCATCTGAGATGTCCCTGCACTAAAATTTTTAGCCTTAGTTTTGCCAATCAAATACATGCCAAATCATCATCAAAGAATCAAGAGATTTGCCTTTTATACTCCAGCTGCACTTGAGTACAAGATTGGGACTGCTGCTTCAAGTCATGATTCTGAACATCCAGAAAAGCTTTCCAAAAACTGAAGGTCACTGCAAATACTTCATAACTCTATTGGGCTAATACATACTGTGGATGCATAAAAAAGGCATTAGTAAATATGTACTTGTTTGGCCAATGTATCAGGTAGACACAGTAAAAAAAAATCACAATTTTGCTGATGGATCATTTATTCTCTCTGTTCTTTGACATCAGAGTTTTAAAAACAAAATAGAAGACATGGTTTGATGAGGTTCTCCCACTGCACATAATACATATCTGTGAATTGTATTGCCAGAAATTTAAGTGAGATGGCAGGCAATGACCCAGCAAGTCAAGTGATGGTTTCACCTTCCTGTCTGTCACCAAAAAACAAAGCAAAAATCTCTCACTCTTCTAAAATCATACCAGCCCTCTATCTGCACTAGGTTAATCTCTCCTCAGGCAAGTGTCTCATAAAAACAAAATCCTTAATAGAAATAGTGTAATGGAATAGTACACACACACACACACAAAATGTAAATCTAAGGAGACTGGCTTTGAAAAGCATTAAAATAGTTGTTTACATTAATAATTAGTTATGCATCAATTGAAAAATATTGTTAAGTTCTGGCCTGGTATTGACTGAGGAACTGTAAAACTGGCTCCATAAGGAGTTGGCTGTAGTCAGAAAAAATTAACCAAGTCTGAAATCATTTAATAGACATTCAAGTTCCAGCAGTTTATTCTGTACAGTATGGAGGAATAGAGCTGCAGTGAGTCTTTAAAGCTTTTACAGAAGGAGCTGAAAGAATACACTGAAGTTTTTAATGTTACTACATTTGAGATTTTAAATTATTTTATTTTCCATATGATGTTAATCTGTTGTTCTTTACTGTAAATATAAATCTTATTTTCCCCATTTCTCTTTTTCTTTTCTTTTTTTTTTTTTTTAAATCATGTTGCCCAGCTAAGTTGTGTAAAATTTTAAAAGTGTTTTGTTAAGTCATGAGGCCCAAATGGCACTACTAGCTTATTGCCAGGATTAGACAACTAAAGTAGAACCTCAGTCTGCAAAATCTCATAGAACTAAAATAAGAGTACCCCTTGTATGATTCAGCCATTATAATATGCGTAGATGCCTTTACCTGAAGCATGTCTCCAAGTAGCTTGACTCTTTCCTATCCATTTATTCTAGAAATATTCGGAGGCTGCTGATGCAATGTTGCCTTAAGAAGAAGAAGAAAGAAAATTAAGTGTCTGATGTAATTAACTAGATAATGCAGGGAGCAAAAGCAGTGTCTTTTGAAAAAAACCAAGGACTGTCCTTAATCAGTTAGTGTTGTCTAATGGTTGCAACTTTACTGTTTAACTTGTCTTATTTTCTTTATGGCCTTCATATAGTCAAACCCAGAGTCCAAGCTGCTAGTAGTTCAATAGCAAGTCCCACAAAATTTCTACAAAAATATGCTTTCCCCTATCATCTCCTTCATAAACCAAATAAAAACAAAGGCAGTGTCTATCAAAAAAGACCTCTCTTTATCATGCTTGTTCTAGTGGGACAAACATCACAGCTACTTATTTCTACAATGCAGCCTCTTGGTTTAGTTGCATATTAGGTTCCAAAGGCTGTATCAATTAATTCAAGAGTCTGGTCCACTTTATAATGTCTGAACAGAAACCAGTTCTCTCTGTAAAAAAGTCAACCCCAGGGAGAAGAAACTATCTGACCAAAGCCTGCTTCACCTTTAAACTCTAATCACAAAAAAAACCTAGTTTTCTATACTGCCTTTTGCAGTTTTCTTTATTTCTTTTATGCATGCGATAATAAATATACACTTTATGTATCGTATCCTTTCTATGATAGCTGCTCTTTCTATCTCCCAAAATGGGAACTGCAGTTCATCTCTTACCTCCAAGCCTCTCTGCTTTGGTGCTTAACCTTGGATTAGTCAGTTATGATCACTCAACAATGTAAGGCAGTCTTGGCAAAGCAGGTGATGCTTTGACTGTGAGGAAAAATTTTGTCCTTCATTTTTGTTCTCCAATTGTTTTTTTTTCCCTGAGTTTTATAGGCCTAATACTCTCTTCTGCCTCATCAATTTTGCATTCATATAACACATTCTTTTGATGGTGCAAGTCAGAAGTAATTCCAATTGGAAACTTTTTTTTTTTTCATATTTACATTTTTTTCATCAGATTATTTGCTTTCTTCTTCCATGAAAAGATGTTACTTCAGTGCCATACATCTGGCAATCTGTTTAATTGTTTGGTTGAACATACAGAGGCAAACAAAAGTAGGGCAGCAGGAGTTGACAGACTTCCACTCATGCCCAGAACAACATTTGGATCAGCAGAGAGTTAGGAAGCTTCCATTATTTCATTTTATCTGTCAGTTTTCACAACATAGGAACGCCACATTCTGAAGCCTGTTTCGGGGGCCTTTTGTGTTTCTTAGTTGTGGGATTAAATTCAGGTTGTAGCTTCCATATTTGTAATCACTCTGCAGCAGTGTTTATGTAAAGAACCCTTTGAGGACTCATCCTGGTTTGACTGGATTGCTACTGGAAGCTGTCAAAGAGCCATAAAATCCCCAGCATTGGCTTTACCTTTCCTGTGGGCATTGACCAATGACAGCTACTTCACCTCACAGCTGCAGCTGCAGTTTCTTTCTCCCTTTTACCTCCCCAAACCACTCGGCAGGAATGGCAACCACAAACAGGAATGGCAAAGCCTGTCCGTTCTGACCTGTAAAGCCTCTCTCATTTCTTGCTGCCTTTGTGCTCAGGAGAGGATGTAACACTGGTACAGCTTCTGATTAGACTCAGGGCCCTGGAGAGTGGCTGACTCCAGAGCAGAAATGCTGAAGCCAAAAAAACATTGATTTCTAACACATGGATCTGAAATCTAATCAGATTTCAGTAATATCAGCCCGTGACCTTTTATCTTATGGATGAATTTGTGCACATCTTAGTCTCTGACTCCCTTATCACTTTGTGTCTGCTGGTGCTACCTTCAGCATAATTATTGGGAGATTTTGAGTGTTAATTGAGCATGATTGAATTTTGATATGAATCATGTGTAGGGTATGTGAGAAGAAAACCGTGCTTGCATTTTTCTTGTGGTGGGAAGGGACTGGGTAAGCAAGCCTTATTGCAGGACATAGAATTCTGATTTTTCATGATCTAAGTATTTTAACGTAGTTCCATGAACAGGAATCTAGTGACATAATGCCATGTGGTACAGTACAGGTTTCACTTAAAATCCATTAAATGTATCATAGTAATATCATATCCTTGCAGTACTGGATGGAAGCTTGGATAGCACTATCTTTTATAAACCCTCTATTTTCAGGTGTTTAACGTAGCCGTGAAACTTTGCTTTGGACAGAATCTTGACTAGCAATGACAAAAATACACTTGATATAATTATTTTTTACAAATACTTTCCAACAAGTCCTGTTTTTCATTTCAGAAATGTTATGAAGGTCATGGCCTATAATAATTTGCTGAGTGTTTTAATGCTCAGTCTGTACTACAATTTTAAAGCTGTTGTTGTCTTTCATACTTTTTTTTATTATCTGTTAAAATCGTTCATTTTTGCACCTATTGGTGCAGATGCTTTAGTTTCATCAATGAATGTGGGTATTGGTTAAGTACTTTACTGTGATTTAAATTAAAAAATGCAATCTATTAGAGGCATTAAAAAAATAAATTTTCAAGATAGTCTTGAAAACTTATACAGTTCACCAGCCCTTTTGTGTAACTTTATTGTGTTTTGACTCAAATATTCTCAAGCAAACAAGAATTAGGAGTAATTATTTGAGTTCCACAAAATAAAATACTGAATTTCACTTTTGTAAGTATTTGTAAATAGTCTACCTGTCTAAAATCTTTAGACGTACTGTGCAGAAAGACAATTTGATTCAGAATATAGCATTTTCCCAGTGTCTTTATATTTAAGCTTACTAACTAAGCCCATGGTAGGTGCTAAAATAATTCAATTAATTTTTCCATGTGAACATTCTATTCTGTTTTCATTTTGATTCCAAATGTTTTGAAAGTTGGTGAACTTTTTCCCTTGGAATAAAATTACTTTTCAGTTGGAGTAAGGATGGATTCAGAAGATATATTGTGAAATACTGAGGCTTGATCAAGTTTTCTTGATATATTTAAGACTGAAGTTTAGGTGAAAATCTAAGCTTACATCTGTCTTTGCTAAAATAGAAGCTTATTAATTAAATTGGTAGATTTTAAGTTAAAGCAATAAATCAAATTTCTAATCTTAAGATTCCATTTTATCCTTGTAAGCTAGACATCTTACCCAAGAATGTAGGATTTTTAGCAAAAATAATTACTAATTACTTTATTTTTAAATTGTAATTTTTAATTTAAATTTAAATTATAGGATTTCAGACTACTTTTTTATTAAAATGTACTATTCATTTCTACTATTTAAAAGTTCAAAGATAAAGTCAGCTGAAGCTCAGTCAATCAAAAATCTGTTTTCCATGCTCTATAAGGATAGCATTTTCATAAGAAAAGCAGATGCTCACTTCTTAAGCAGAAGAGACCATGATTATGAGAAAAGTACTCTAAAACAGCATCTCAGAAATTTAGAATTTATAAGAACTGCATATATACCTGGAAGTAGATATTTACTGAAATAAAGAAAATTATTTTAAGATCATGTAATACGAATTTTTAAATCTTATTGAAATTATAATTACCAGACTGAAGATTATGTGTATAATTCTTTTATAAGGCCGAATTAATCATAAAGCTTTCTTTGGATTATGAAGAAAAATTTATTAACATCAGCAAACATGAAAAAATATGAAAAGAGAATATTTTCTATTTATTCTTTTTCTTAGTTTCCACTCTAGAAACACCCAGCTCAGGACAGCCTTGCACCTAAGAGATTTATTGATAGACATCTATCAGTGATGAAGAATCTGTCGTTAGAACATCATGCAGTAATCATTTTTTAAATACTTTTTAATCTATTTGGTATTGTGGGATGAGCTGTATTCTGCCAAGGCCAAGATTTCTGCAACTTCATTTCTACTCCTTCATTTGTCATGCACAAGAGTTACTAGGAGGACATTCAGGGTTTCTGAATCCATAGCATGAAAGAAGTACAGGAGACAAAATAAAACAAAAGACACAGTTATTTCAAGCTGTATGTCTAAAGCTATTCAGCCAGGTGTAACAAAAATGTTCAAAAAAACCAAAATGATTTGAATAAATGGATAAGAAAAGCTGCCTGTAAAAGGTTGGATTTTAGAACCAACCTTGCTGTCCTTTGCCTTTCGCACATTATACAGTTTTGCATTCTTCACACCACCAGCAGCACAGATGAGAAACTTGTCTGCCTCAGAAGAACTTAAAAGCATTTTTCCTTTCCAGTAAGGGATTTTACATTTTTTCCCCTTTTGAATCTCATTGTTAAGTATTTCATTACTTTATAGTGCCCTGGTGTAGCCTGGAAATAAGATGAAGTTTTTTCTTGAGGCCAATTCATGATGACACCTCCCAAATTCTAGCAATGGAGTATCTCTCCAGTGACCACCACTTAGAGTTCACAACATATAGGTGTCCATTCAATGGGATGAGTAATTCAGTGATTTCATATGGTAAAAAGGTTGGAGTCTGACTATATTTAAAATGGATCAGAACTCAACATTTTTTTGTATCTTGCAGGGCCCCAACAGAAAAGTAGTTTTCTTTACTCATTCGTTAATGAGTAGTGGAAAAGGAGATAAGGCAAATTAACTATTCCTAAATATAACTATAGAGAGAGGGGGAAGAAACAGCATATAATCAAGTATTGGAAGTCCTCTGGGAAAAAAAAAAGATATTGTATGACATGACAGAAAATAATCATTGAGATACAATTAATACGAATGCTTTGGGGTTTTGGGGATATAGTATTATTAATACTGGATAATAATAACATGCATAGTAGTAATACTCTATAGATGTTACAAAAATCACATTTAAATCTAGTAATGGATTATTTGAGAACAATTAAAATGCATTACTTTAGGCACAGCTTTACTGTATTGTGTTTTATGCATTTAAACTATACTGCAGCTGGCTGCTGGATCAGATTGATATTAAAAAGGTCTCATTAAACATGTTTTTCTTAGCAGGGTTTGGGTTGGAAGGGACCTTCAAAGATCATCTAGTCCACCCCCCCTGCCATAAGCCAGGAGGGACATCTTTCAGTAGATCAAGTTGCTCAAAACCCCGTCCAACCTGACCTTGAACATTTCCAGGGATGGGGCATCCACAGCTTNCTAGCGTTAGGATAACGGTTGGATTCAATGATTTAACGGTCTTTTTCAATGTAAAGGATTCTATGTTTCTATGATTCTATGAACTGATCAGTCATGCTAAAATATTTATTAGAAGACTCAGTTTGCTTTGGCAAAACTTAGAGGGCAAAGTCAATGTTCCTACGTCATTCAAAAAAAAAAAAAAAAAGGTCATAAAATTAAATTATTGCTATAGTAGCTAGTTACCAGTACAGCTTACAACCTTCTGGACAGAAAATAATGAGCAGCAGATACCATCTGGTGAGGTTCCAGAGAACCTTGTCTTCACCATGTCTTTTAGTACTTCTCATTTTCATATAAAGCTGCTTATGTATGTGAGCCATATAATTTGTAAGAGCTCAATTTATTACATAAATATAAATTTATTTTGCTTAGTTTCTCAGTGACCCTGTTATGCTTTATCAAAATATGGTTGTATCGCAATAATTTGACAAATACTATATCAAAATCTTTGGTGTTAAAGTAGTCCAATGTTGTAAACAACCCATCAGCTAATATGAAATTGCTCTCCTTGCCCAATCTGAATTGAGAAAATGAAAAAGTTCTGTAACTAGTAAAAAAAAACAAAGGAAAAACAACCTCCCAAAAATGTTGTCTTCTATCTCCAAAGCAAATTATTCTTACCATTTTCATTTCCATTACAGTTGATAACATTGTTCCCAACCAAGAATGTGTAAAGGACCCCAATTTCTCTTTTCTTTTACAAAATAAAAATATATAAATAAATAAATGTTTTAAAATATGCTAGAAGAAAATAATATGATCAACACAATAGTGCAACTTTAAAAGTTTGTGTATATATAAATATAAAATATTTGTAAATATACTTTTGTCCTAAACTCAGTAGGCTTTTGAAGAAAGAAATTTGTTAACAGAAAAGCAGTAGAAGCAGAAATTACATATTTTGATGGCTACAGAAAATTTCAATATTTAGGTTATGTGTTATTATCATGAGATCATCTCTAGGTTTCTGGTTTACTAGTTTAAAAAAATCAGAAATACATTATATGCTTTTATGCAAATAATGTTATTGGCACTGCATTCTAATATTGTATTAGTTAAAAGTTGTGGTATAGTCTTTCTGCTTTAGGAAGTCCCCTTTTAAAAATTTAAAAACATTAAAGGGAAATTGAGGAGACTTGAGGAGAAAAAAACTATAGTATGATTTGGATCTTGTAAGATACCTGATAGATACAAAGAAATGAAAAAAAGATAGAATCATTGTTTCTCACCAGTTCATCTTTGCGAGTTCATCTAAGAAACCCAGAGACGGGCAGATGCTGACCTGGTTCAGCAACCACAGCACCCATGGGGCTAAAAAAGACTGGAAATGGAAGCTTTCTGTGCTTCTTTTTCAGGGATCTACAGTGTCCTTTGAAGTCCTAAGATATTGGACCCATCACTCCATTAAGATAAAATTGATATCTCTTTTCTGTGTTCTTTTCTGAGCTGAAATTTGTGCAAGAGCAATTGAGGAAATAGTACTAAAAGAAAGCAGCCCATACCTTCCTAAGCATGGTCCAAATGGTTAAAATTAAAACCCCATGTCACTAGTTCAGAAAAGAAGTTACTGTAATTGTATGCAGGGCAGTGCAATGTGCCACGAGCCATAGAGCACATCAATGCTTTTGGCAGAGTTTGAAGACCCCTGAAGGACTCTGCAATGCATATATATCATATGTAGTATGTAGTTAGGTACTTTCTGTGTTTCTTCCCTCTGCACATGAACACACAAACATCAACATCTGTAGCATAAATATGGAAATTGAAAGGACAAGAAGATTTCTGTATTTCAGACTGTACAATTTTGTTTTGTTATGGCAGTTTGTTGGCAATGTCCTTGATGAGAAAAAAATATATAAAAGATATCACATCCAAAACACTTCATTTTTTCAAAAGCATTTCAGTTACTCTGGAATACTTTGATGTCATAATTTCTGTGACAAGCTGTGCTGTGCTTTCCCAGCAGAAGGAGCAGAAGGTCTGGAGCAACAAGGCTGTCTTTCCTTTTGATTTCTCCAAGTGCTATATTGAAATAACTTTAATGCAAAGTACACCTTGAAATGCTGTCATTTCAGCTCAGCTTTGGAAAATTCACAAATCCTTTAAATGTCACCTTTGTACACAGAAGCCTACCATTAAATAAATTAACAGCTCTTTTATAATGTAGGGTTGCATCTATTGAATTCCTTGAAAAGAAATTTTTAAAAAGTACTAGGTAAGAAAAGTAGATTAGTGGGTTAAATGTCTTTACACATTATCACTCTAAAAGCCAATCTCCTGTTTTCCCTCTGGCAAAATCATTATTCTTAGCTTTCTTTTTTAAAAGCTGTTAGATTTTTCTGAGTCTGGAGGAAAGTTGAAGGACTGGGTGATGGCTGGGCTGGGTGACAGATGATTCACCTGTTTTACTGTTTTAGACCATCCCCAGGTAGCACAGAAGATTATATATTGCATTTGATGATGTACAGTGAATTACAGACCTGTCAATAAGTTATTAAGAGATTTGAGAGTTGTTTGGAGAAGTTGGGTTATTTTCTGTCTCTGGTGTTGAGTTGGAGTTAAACCACCCTCTGATGTCAATGTCCCTCTTATCTCTATTCTCTCGTGTCAGTGAACCTTAAATCATGAACCATAAGATCTTATATCCCATTGCCTGTCCTCATTTTCTCATTTCATGAATGTTTTTCCACTAAGTGTAAACATCCTTAGGGCATGTTATTTCCTTTCTTTGCTTATCCCCAAGTGTTGACCCTTCAAAGAACTTTTCACACTCTCCTCCTCTAGTTCTGCCTGCTTAAATCATGAAACTGTACTTTTTCTTTCACAGAGTATGTGAAAGATATGCTTCCTCTTTCTCTGCCATCAGGAGCTGCCACAGTTAAACACTCATTTGCTTTTTGCAAAATAATTGTTGGATAGTTCACTCTCTTCCAGCACATAAGCTGGTTAATTTTTTTCTCATTAAGGATTCTGAAGAAACCTTTCTGTTTGCTTTGTGATGTTTGGAAAACCAAGGATTTCTCTTTTCCCTGTCTCAAGGACACGCAGTCTGTCAGTCTTGGCACAAATTCATATTAGATTGTGTGTCTGAAAATATTCCACCAGATCTAACTTTTTATTCTGTTTTCTTTTCCTTTCTTATTTTTCACTTTCTGCTCTCAAGAGATTCCTACATTCCCAGAGTAACATAGGCAGATATATTCCTATATTTTGTGCTTGTTTAGTAGGTTACTTCACAAAAGCAATTTCTGCAAATTAGTACTGTTCGGGAAGAGCCTCATTTAATGGTTAAGGTCTTGGGGGAGTTTATAAAGTTTTGTTTTGACTTTTCCTATTCTGAACTCTGCGTCCAAAAATATATAGTTATAAACAGAAATGCACAGGTAGTGATATCTGTATATTCCAACAGTTTCCTGGGATATCTGGTATCATTACAGTGATTGAATGACAATTCTGAGTTTGTGTGAAAATGCAATTATCCTGATAATTTCATTTCCTTGGTGTATAGTGTCTATAAAAATGAAACAAAACAAAACAAACATAAGTGTTTTTTTCCATCTGAATTTTTATGAAATATAGATGACGTAGCTTAGAAGCTTAGAAGACGGGAATATTGTTCAGATACTTTTAATAATGTGAAGGTGATTCTTTTTCTCTGTATTCTGACCATCAGAAAACACATTGGTGGAAAGTCAAGGTGCCTTTACCTTGACTAATATGGGGAGTTACCTTTATAGTATAGTCCCTTCTGGTTACTGATGCAGCAAGCAGTGGGCTATTTCCTAACCAAGTTAAACGGTTATTTTAAGGAACAATGCAGACCTTTCAATTCCCCAAATATTGCCAACTAATTTGGTCAGAAATGTTGCAGAGTATCTTCACAAAGTCTGTGTAACAAAATGTCATTGAAAGAAGTGTCTCCTCTGGCCATTCTGGGTGTATACTGCCTCCTTTCATCTTCATATCTCACAGGTGAGAAGGGTTTCCTTAAATGTATTGATGAGGTTAGAAAAGATACATAAGGGGAGAAAGCTCCCTGGAAGAGGCCATAATAGGACAGGAAAGCACAAACGACATGTTACTGTAGTCAGCCCTGAATAGAGGATTATGACAGAACTGTATACTTAAAAATATTGTTCCTGTCAGTTCTTCCTGCAGATATGAGAATAAATGTACAAAAGAAAAGAAATAAAGAAACTTTTTAAGTAGCATGCAAGTTTTTCTCCTTCTCTTAAAGGTTTGTTGTCAGAAGCTAACATATTAAAACAAAAGCACGGAAATAAGCACTTTGCTTATCAGGTTAGGGAAAATCATCAGAAAGAAAACAAAAATAAAGACAAGTGCTTAAGAGAGAAAACCATAAATAAAAACCATTTGACGGCTTGCTTTCCAATTATTTGAAATTATATTATGTCCTGGTTTTGGCTCGGATAGGGTTAAATTTCTTCCTAGTGCTGTGTTTTGGATTTAGTATAAGAAGAATGCTGATAACACACTGATGTTTTCAGTTGTTGCTAAGTACCCTCCTAGTCCAAGGACAGCTCCCATGCCTGCTGACTGAGCTAGGTACACAAGATGGGAGGGAACATAATCAGGACAGCTAGCCCAGCTGGCTAATGAGGTATTCCATACCATGTGACATCATGCTCAGTATATGAATGGTAGGTGTGATCCAGGCCCCCCCCCCCGCTACTTGGTTATCAGTCAGCACGGGTGGTCAGCAATTGCATTGTGCATCACTCATTTTGTATATTCTGTCATTATTATTATTATTTTCTCTTTTCTGTTCTATTAAACTGTCTTTATCTCAGCCCACTAGTTTTTCTCACTCTCACCCTCCCGATTCTCTCCCCACCCCATTGGGGCGGGGGAGTGAGTGAGCAGCTGCATGAAGTTTGGCTGCCTGCCAGGTTAAACCACGACATATTAATAATATCAGATATACTTCAATATCTTGTTTTAAAGTAGTGATATCTCAGTAGAGTCATGAGCTTTTACAGCATCATATGTAACTCAGAGATCTGCCTCAAAAGCAAAGGGAATTAACAATAACATTACTTTTGCAGGAATTTATTTTTTAGATTATCATATTATACATGTTCAGGTTATATGTTACTACAATCTTTCAAAAAAAAAGCTCATGGAAATAGGAAGAATTTGGCTTATTCATTTTTTCTCTTTCATCTATGATGGCTTTGTCACTGTCCCGATCCAATATCGGGGGAGGTTTCGATGTGATCCCAAGAGCGAGATTAAGACACAAAAGAGGTCAAATGTCATATGTCTTAAGCAACTTTTATTATCTAAAGTAAAAGTTAGTAGTGTTACTGTATGTCCTAAACAAATTCTGTTATCAAAAGTAAAAGTTAGTAGCTATAGGATAGATTGGAATAAAGACAGAAATCAAGCAAGCATTCGGGATAGAGTTGCAAGAATAGTCACCACCATGGATCCGCGATGTCTCTGAGTCCAAGTCTTTTAGTGCTTCAGTAGTGAGCGGTCGCTCCGGTGTCCGTGGTGGGGTCGGCGGCGGTTGGTCAACATGGGGGTCGTCTTGTCTGTCCCCTTTTATTCCTGTTCGAGGGCTGCAGTTTCCAGCCACATTCGCTGAAAGCATTGGCGCCCGCTGATTGGCCGGCGGCGCAAGGCGGGAAGGCGTCCCATTGGCTCAGCCCTCGTGCCACTTGTCTCCAAGGTGAGGAAAGCGCTGATTGGTCACCGCTTGTCTCCGAGGTGAGGAAAGCACTGATTGGTTGCCGCTTTCCTGCCGCCGATTGTTCCGCCCCCAGCTGGCTTCTCCCACTTTGCAGCGGCCCTTCTTAGATAAGCAATCCTTGAGACAAATGCCAGGGCTCACTGACAAATGTTCCAGTTCCTTACAGTCACTTTAGTAGTACTTACTCCATGATGTCATACGCAGCTAGTTGAGTACTTCATCATCAGTCACAGTATTTGTCAATATTAGCTAGAAGAACACAGACATGCGATATAAGGGCAGAGGGCAATATAAAGTTATTAAAAACAATCCAAAATAAACTGCCTTATGCCACCAACCTCCCATTTTAATCCAAATTGAAATCTAATTTAAAAGGAACCTAAATTAAAAAAGCTTACTTAATTCCTTCAATTTGCAGAACTATTCCATTCCATTAGGCAACTAATTTCTACCTGTCAGATGCACAATGAAAGTGGTCCCTCTCTGGAGGAAACTTCCTACTTGTGGTAATTAGGTATGAAGAACCTGGGAAGATGCCTATACTTTGATAGTTGCCTGTGCTTAACTCTCAGAGCTCATCAACCCATGGGTAAATGCAATTGAAGTGTCGGCTTCAATAGTGTCACACTACAGAAGGCTAAAATGAGGTTACACATTTCATAGTTAAATAACAAAATTACTTTAATTTTTGTTAGAGAATCATGAAAGGTTACCTTTGTGAAATGCATGTATATAAATCCTGCTTGTTGATCTATTATTCTAATAAGCTTTTAGAGACAGTGTGAAGAAAGCTTGATTACTATTAGAAGATAAGAGCCAGGAGAATGCAAGTAATGAACATCAAGGCAATAATAAACAACATGAAGCTAACAGAACTGTGCAGACAAAATAAAATTGCTCCTTCTGCAATTCCCTTTGGATTGCACCTCCATTTTCTGTTCACTTCTTCCCTCAAAGCATGTACCAGAATAGAAGGGGAAAAAAAACAAATGTACAATTTGACAGAGAAAATGAAACACCGTACTTGTCACTTAAAACTACTTCTCTGCGCTTTCTTAAACACTGTGCAATTTTCAAGAAAAGAAGAAAAAATATGTTGATCAAAATTCATATGGTTTTCATAGTCTGTTTTTACATTAAGGTAACCTATTTCTTGCCTTGACCATGCTTTAGTTTATACCAGACAGTACCTTATTCTTTCATAACTATATATATTTCATTATAAAGGTAAAAAGGGGAAAAATAATTGCACTGATTTATTACATTATTTCTGTTTAAATCAAGACAAGTGTGAAGTTTTTAATTTAAAAAAGTTAAAGGTGTTATAAACTGATTTGGGGGTGTATCGGTGAATTATGGGGAAGAAATTATGTGGAGTGGATGAAAGATTGGCTTTATTTTATTGTCTTGTCCCTGGAGTATCTTCATTTTCTAACAATGTGAGCATTAAGTTGGCTGTAAGTCCCCTTAGGAGTGAACACAAGCTTTGCAAAGTTTAAGTAGGAAAATCTCTTTAAACCTCAGTTGTTTGAGAAAACAAAAGCAACTTCTAACTGTTTCCATATAAGAGGAGGATAATAACTTTTATATTCCTGCAGAGTTCCTTTTATTAAGTTGCATAATTATCTTGAAAATAAGTGGATATTAGATGAATGCACACACCAAGAATTCCACAGCATACTTTCAAGAATGGCATATTTGGAAAAGAGCAACCTTTTATTTTACATTTTCTGCAATGCTTACAGTAATTTTGTTAACACTTTAAAATTTGTTGCATCAGTAGTGGGTTATGGTCCCACAGCATCAAATTAACATAAACACAAGCCTGTTACATACAGCCGAGGACAGAAGGGACTTGTTAGGAATTTATGTCAGCAAGAAATAATTGTTTTGTCCTACAGGGGAACGAATTCTAAAAGGTTCACCCCAGGTTAGCAGGAAAGGTAGGGCTGCCTATAGCACTTTTACCTGAATTCTTGAGTCTCAGATATTGATAGAGATTAGTTTAAAAGGCTACACTGGCTGGGATATAAAAATAGTCATTGTTCTTTTATGAAACAAATTGGATTGCTATTGAGAATGCTGAAAAAATACAATTAAAACCCAGTACATTGCACACTCTGTGCAGCTGAATTTTACATATAGTTAAATTCTTTATTCTAAGCAATCCCAAAATTTTTAAAGTTTTGTGGATGATCTTTTTTTTTAATATGAACACGAATATATCTGTATTGTGTAACTGTGTTGAAAATATCTCAATCACGACTTTCTTCCACTGACAGACTCGCAGTAGGCAGTGAAAAAAAAATTTTAAAAAGCCTCAGATTTCTAATCTGGAAAATACGTTTCTTCAAAAGGAATGGAGATTATAATTTCTCGGCATGGAATCTGGTTTTGTAGGGGGCTGGTAGAGCATTCCCCAGTGCTTGCTTGGAGTCTGGAAAACAAATATCATGGGAAGGGTATGTCCACTGGAAAAACAAGAGGCAGTACTTTCCAGAGGTCGTTGAAAATATTTCACAGATAATAAAAAATCCAGCTTTATGGAAATCATTATGTTTTAAGAGGAGATTTCAATCTCCACAAAATTATTTCAGAGAGATTCCTCTAAAAATAAATGCAGTATTTTCACATCAGATGGATATTAGTTTGAGTGTGTTTACTTAACTTTTGAATTATATCAGCACCAGTTGTATGAATATATTTGGTTATCTGTATTATATTGAATATTTCTACACTACAAAGTATTTGCCTTATGAAAACAGTGTCTGGCTCCTAATGAAAATATGAAATTTTCCCCTTATGTAGGAAAAAATGTCAGTTCTTCATTTGATCTTGAAACAAACCCAAATTTCAGCATGTTAGAAGATGGAGAGAGAACTGAAAAGCTGAGGCTCATCTTTCAAATCTTTTATGGATGACAGGTATTAGCAATTTGGAAATATTCTTTCATAAAGAAAGCCTGACAGCTGAGGATATCACTGTACAAAATGACATGATATAGAAATATGAAATGATGAAAAGCACAAAAATATTAAAACTGATACATATATTTACTTTTTCTCATTTCAAATGTTTCACTTTAAAGAAGGAATAGAAATTGATATTGAATTGCCGCAAATTTAAGAGAGACATGTAAATACCTTTTAATTTTATATACACTGAGCTTGTTGAAGCAGTGAACACTATATGTCATCTGAATCAAGGAACTTCATGTATTTCATGCAATGAATGCAGAAATTATAAGGAAATATTGCTATTAGTTATCCTCCACAATGACCTCAAACTCAAAAAAAAATTAAGAAACATGTTCATTTGGATTTCAGTTATGACAACATTTGCCTGTGATATTAAAAAATAAATATTGGAAAATGATAATGCAAACTTTACTTTTCAAGTCATCAGCCAACCACTAAATTTAGAGTGGTTTTTGTATTGTTGTGGGTTTCTGTGGGGTTTTTTTCACCTTAGACTTTAGGAATAATCTTTTCTTAAGACCACTAGCAGTCTATTTTCTTGTGCTTTCCTAATGAACTAGCTGTGATCAGTGTCTGAAAGCCTGTGCAGTAGTAAATGATCAGTGATCTATATTCTCAGCCTGAGGAAATTCCATTGTATGTCCTTCATTCATACCTGCCCAAATGTAAAGTTATATACACTCCAGTTAGGATTATGGTGAGGAACAGTCCTTGTTAACTGATATGGGTAGACCTCCTGACCTTCTCCCCTACTTCTTTGTTACGTTGGGGATTCTCTAGATGTGAGCTAGCAAAAGAGATAGGCATTTCAGTGGCCAGCTGTAGAAGAAAATGAGAAAAAACAATGATGAACTAGACTAACTAGACAATTATTCACCTGAGTAAAGGGGGAAAAAGTTTCAGGTCAGTGTTTCCTTCCTTCGTCCTCCTTCTCTCTTGATGATTGGTAAACCACACCCAGAGATGCTCCTTTGAAGCTCGCTTGGTTGTAGCTATAATTGTATGTATTTTGTATGTAATCATATATGTTTTCAATCCAGTACATTTTTACCTGATAACTCCAATTAAAAAAACCCACAGCTTAATTTTGGTGATCACAACTTACAATGACCATTCATAACCCTGGTTAAAGTTGTCTGCATAAAACTTATTTTTCCCATAGCTTTATTGCTCACACAAATAGTAAATGTTATAAGGGTTGGATTTTCCTCCTGGGTTCTTCTGACTTCTTGTATATGGCAGGGAGAGGATTCTTTGCAGTTTTTTAAATGCAAGAAATGGCTTGCCTTTTTGTGTTGCTTGCTTCTCAGAAATTGGTGTAGAATCAGAATTCAGTTAATCTTTCAGGTGGCTAAAATTCCAAGTGAACAATGCATTGTACTTGTCACTAAAGTTTTCCTTTCTAACAGTTTTGGAAAATTTTATTAATTTAATCACCAAGAACGAAATAATCAAATGATGTGATCAAAATTAACAGTCCTGCAATTTAAAGCAAAAGTGGGTAAAAGCAAATGATGAGCCAAGGAAATGAACCAACAGCTTCAAAATCTTAACACATTTCCAGAGCCAACTGTAACAGAGTACTTATTAAAAGCTCTGAGTAAAGTGATTATCTTTATGAAAATGTAGCTAAAGAAAGCTGTTTGTGAAGATAATCTATGACTAAGTTACAAAAATATAAAATAAAAAGGTATTGACTTTAATCCATATTTTGTTAGTGATCTCCTGAATAGACCTCAGGAAAGTCACTTTCTGCATACATTAGTTTCTCTACTATTAAAAGGACTTAACATTAAGTGGCATTAGCTTACTTCTTTAATTCTTTCAAAATTTCCAAAGAGTTCTTAGATGCAAAAGACAGAAAAGTAAAAAGACATGCATGTTTAAAGTTGATCTACAACAATGAGGAAGAGGAAGGAATTTTTGGAGGTGAGTTGAGTATTTGTGGCTAGTTAGGAGGTATAAAAAGCTATTTTAAAGTAGAAAATGCCAAATAGATGTAAAAAAAAATACAGAGCTGACACTAAAAAGTTAACATGAGATTGTCTCCAAAATAAGTTCAATTTCAACTAAAATTAGAGAATCCCTAGATATATATATTCCTCGTGATATTTCAGTCAGAAGCTATATAAAAATTTTGCAAATTAGTGATGTTCCAAAACCATCCCAAGCTACAGACAAATGAACAGAAATTAAACTAGATGTTATTTTGATTTCAATTGCAGCATTACTGGAGAAATGACTACAACAATATTTAAAGCACTTTAGAGAACCCTAATAATGATACACTTTTTAAATATGCAACATCTGTTCCAGAATACCTGGATGCACAATCTGATTTCTGTTGATAAACATTTACAGCAAATTGTTCCTTTAGATCAACAAATTATTTGATTGCTAGGCTTTAGTTAAATAGCATGATGAATGCATGATAAAAGGTCTAAATATAATATTTGAAATCTTAGTTTCAGAAATGTTGTTTGACCACTAATATAGCATTTAGGTTTCTGTGACAATCACTATAGACTGGAGATAGCACATTTATACTCAGGACTGTAATTAGCTTTCCTCTAATAAATCTTAACTAACTTCCATTTTTTAAATCAAAATAAAAATATTCTCTGTCTAATAAAAATCTTCTATGTAATACTAGTCTCGTGATATTTTACTTTTTTATAGGTTAATTGGCCTAAGATTTGGGGAAATCTGTAAGTTTGGCAAATGAACTTATGATATATGTAGAGTCACCTGTTTTTAAATGCTTTAGGCATTGAACTACTGTAACACTAAGATTGCTCCTGTAAGACATAGTATCTTTGCATATGTTAATGGTAAGTTGATTAAGTGTAGATTTATAGAAAATAGACTTTTCAATCCTGGAATGGTTTGAGAATTCATACTAAAATTCAAAAAGTTCTTATGAGTCCTGCAGGTGAGATTTGGGTGAATTCTTAAGGTCTTTGACTGGTCTTACTAAAAGGAAGAAGGATGAGAAAAGCTGTGCTGCTGAAAAAGCCGTGTGTGGTCTAACAAATATAAGACTGAAAAAATGTCTTGTGTAGTGGGATGTAAAATGATTTATTTATACATCTTCAAGAATAAATAATGTGAATGATGCATTTACAAGTTTTTGCCATATATAGCTCAATAAAAATCAATAAAATAGCAAGACAGAAATAATTGTAATATTAAAGTTACAATCAATCTTGTTAGAAAAAAACACTTTGTAAAAATGTATACTAAAAATTAAAAACCTTATAGCATTTTCCAGGATTGCAAAGAGTTAGAGAAAATGGAAAGACCACAGTAATAACTGCAGATAGTATTTTTATTGGAGAGACTTTAAATAATATTTCTAAACTAGCCACACTAATTAGAGGATGCCTATGAGAAATCATTCTTTTATAGTGGTTAATATATTTTACATATATAAATATACTTTGTATTTGGTTTTGAGAGCACCAGTAAAATACCAGAAGTCTTCAATTCTTATAAATTTGTCTATAAGGAGCATAACAGTTTTTCCAATACTTCTGCAATGACAGTGAGTACCACTAATATTTTTCACACAGAAAAGCCTGCTATAAGGAATAAGCTGGAAAAAAATATTTGCTGTTGCATGTAGTGTTGAGAAAGACTTGTTTCACTACAGTAGAGTGCCATGTTCAGGATCAAAGTGTCAAGTACAGTTTTGCATTTTAATGTTCATGTATATTTTCCACTAAGCTAACAAGTAAACCTTCGAAATTAATTGCTTTATTTATGTTCTAACAAATATGCAATGGTCTTGGAATCACTTCTCGCTAAAAAGTGCCATGCTGTTGACAGGCAGCTGTCATTTCAGTAAAACATGCTGATGCCATGAATCTTACTATTTATTTTTCTAAATCATATTACATGCAAAAATAAATGCATAAAGTTAGATGCTGCAGCTTTGAAAGTGCTTCATGTATCAATACAATGATAAAATATGTAATACCATCAGCATAATCATCATCAACATGAGTCTTACGATGGATCATACAATTATAGAGTCTTAGAATGGTTTGGGTTGG
>VZTQ01013071.1:0-72538 GCA_013400755.1 Pelecanoides urinatrix
GCCGAAACCAGGACACCACCCCAGCTATGCTCCTCCCCTGCAGCTTCCCCTGCACTTGGCAGGGCATGGGAGGCCGAAAAGAATAAAAAAAATTCCCGGTGCAAGCACCACCCAGTAAGAACCAAAGCACCAATGGGCTATCAATGCTCCTCTCATACCAAACCCAAAACACAGCACACCCCCCAAGCTACTGGGAAGAAAGTTAACTGTGTCCCAGCTGGAACCGGGACAGCTTGTTAATACCTAAGAGAAAGAGATAGCAGGGAAGAAGAAAATAAGAAAATCCTTCTGTTTTCGATGAACCTTATTTTAGTATATTGAAGGTTTCTGTTCTTCAACTTTGATATTTAAATCTCTTGTTCAATTTGTCACTCAAGGTTCTTAAGTAGTCAACAGTCTGGAGTTTTTTGGTTTTTTTTTAAATTATTTTCACCGAGTTTCATATAAAAGGTTCTTTTCAAAATACAGCTACGGACTTCCTACTTCAGACAGATGAACAGTTTAAAATCCTTTGAGTGCTCAGTGATATTTGCTGATACAATGTTAGATTAGAATGAAGATGTTGATCTCTTTTCAGGTCTTTGGCTATGGTATTTAATACCATTTGAGAGGTTTTAGCTATCTGCTGCAGGACTGATGTTTGTTCTATCCACAGTGACACCTAGGCTGGGGAAGATTCTCGTAGCAATTGATCTTCCTATTTATAGAAATTAAATACATCACAACCTCTAAAACAGTGTGTTACGCATATTTCCTTGGACTTGTTTATACTAACAGATATAAAAATATAGTCTTTTCTTCATTGTCTATATTTCAGGATCACCTAAAGGCAAAAATAAATGAATTCAGTTGCTTGTAACGATTTTTTAAAAAATATATTATTTAATCAATAATGATATAATCTCGGATTTATATTTTGTTACTTTCTATTTTTAAACAAAAGCTTAGCTCTTATTTTCACTATGTAACTGCTTTCCTAACAAAATTTGCTTTATTTTAATACACGAATGTGACTCATTATAATACGCTTTGCATCCATTTTACTTTCTGTGATAAATTATTATTGTTTCATTGATATAAGGTGTGTCAGTTTTCCTAGACAAGATTAGTATCGGCTATAATGCACTTGCTTTATTATAAGGTTCATGGAACTGTATAACACTGCTAATAAAATATAAGGTTGCATTCTCAATGTTACATTAAAAACTTAAATTAATGGGATTATTTTTAAATGTCAGTCCATACACAAGATAATCTGATCCATAGGTGGTCTGAGACTCGAAATGGAACATATGCTGGAATCCTAGAGGTTGGGACGCTGGTATATTTGAATTAGATGTATTTATCGACTGTAGAATTAGATATATTTTGAAAATTTAAGATAAAATTTGAAGACAAATGAAAATATTTTTAAGCTAATAAACTAATTTGATCTGTTGAGATGTTCAGAATTTTTATTGACTGTGTACACATTTGCCTGTGTAACTCATAGTCATTTCATATAAAGTGAAGTTTGCTTGCCCTACACACACCTCATAATTTCATTGTCATATATATCAAGTCAAAGGCATGAACTCCACATACTGACTAGGAGACTCTGGATGTGAATGCTGTGCAATTTTCCTTCCACTACAGAAACATTGGCTATTACAATATATAGGAGAGAACCATTTAATAATAAATGTGGTGCAGATGGATAGGGTCAGCATACTCATTTTTCAGGGCAATCCTGACCAGCCTCTGCTGGGGCTTCCTCCCAACCCTGCCCATGGCCTAGGATCCCATTTCAGGTCAGCCTGGGGCTGTTGGTCCCTGCCCCAGCAATGCTGCAAGAGTGCTGATCTCTAGCCCTATTCTCTGCTGATCTCAGCATGCTCATGGGACTTCCTTGTTTGACCTCAGACCTACCCATCAAATTGCATTCATCTGATGGTCACTTAGCTGTCACCAGACTCTTTTTCTGTCACCAATCCAGTTCTATTCACCTTCCTGAGGTGGAGTTGGATGATGCTCTGTCAATGAGGGTACTAACTCTGCCTCTCTGTGTGTGATAATTTTTGGCTTCTGGCTTCTCCTCTCTAGTGGAGCAACCCTGCTTTTGCTGTTCCCTAATGTTTTTGAATTTGGGATTCCTGTCCTTGTGCCTTTCATCCTTCCTGTGTGAGGGTTATATGGAGGATTTTCCCATAATCCCTTGTAATATTATGTTGTTGTACCTGTGCAGCAGCTCTAACCTTGGTCTTCCTGCATAATTCCTGTAATGCTTAATATCCTGCTGTTCTATAGAATGGGTGATAAGCTCTTGAAAAAAAGAGTCTAAAACTGTGAATCTACAAGATGTTAGGTGATCAGTCTGTCATCCTCAAAGCTTTCTTCATACTCATGTACAGAAATTTCCTGCCTTAACCTCTGCACCTTACTATACAAAGAAATAAATAGAAGAGACTTTGTGAGAATTCTTAGATCAGGATAAGAATGGCTTTCGGTATTTGGCGTAGACCTGTGTTTGTGTTGTGGTTTAACCCAGCAGGCAGCCAAACACCACACAGCCGCTTGCTCACCCCACCCACCCCCCACCGCCCCCCCCACAGTGGGATGTGGGGGCCATCAGCAAAAAAAANTTATATGGAGGATTTTCCCATAATCCCTTGTAATATTATGTTGTTGTACCTGTGCAGCAGCTCTAACCTTGGTCTTCCTGCATAATTCCTGTAATGCTTAATATCCTGCTGTTCTATAGAATGGGTGATAAGCTCTTGAAAAAAAGAGTCTAAAACTGTGAATCTACAAGATGTTAGGTGATCAGTCTGTCATCCTCAAAGCTTTCTTCATACTCATGTACAGAAATTTCCTGCCTTAACCTCTGCACCTTACTATACAAAGAAATAAATAGAAGAGACTTTGTGAGAATTCTTAGATCAGGATAAGAATGGCTTTCGGTATTTGGCGTAGACCTGTGTTTGTGTTGTGGTTTAACCCAGCAGGCAGCCAAACACCACACAGCCGCTTGCTCACCCCACCCACCCCCCACCGCCCCCCCCACAGTGGGATGTGGGGGCAATCAGAAAAAAAAAGTAAAAATCGTGGATTGAGATAAAGACAGTTTAATAGAACAGAAAAGGGAAGGAAAATAATAATGATAATAATAATAATAATGATAGAGTATACAAAATAAGTGATGCACAATGCAATTGCTCACCACTTGTCGAACAATGCCCAAAACAGTGATCGCTACTTCCTGGACCACGCCTCTGATTTATATACTGAGCATGACATCACATGGTATGGAATACCCCATTGGCCAGCTGGGCCAGTTGGCCCAGCTATGCTCCCTCCTAGCCTCTTCCAGAGCATGGAAGCTGAATGTCCTTGACTAGCCCAACTAACCAGGGTACTTAGCAACAGCTGAAAACGTCAGTGTGTTATCAACATTCTTCTCATACTAAATCCAAAACACAGCACTAGGAAGAAATTTAACTCTATCCCAGCCGAAACCAGGACAGTTTGACAAAGAAATTCTGGTTGATGACAACCTCTAGTTATGCTACATTTCTAGTGTTTTGTTTTTAACACACTGATGTTTAACACACTGCCAGGCAACCATCAAATAGAACTGGAAGAAAGAACCGGGGCTGAAAATCAGTGTAAAAAAGGTCAGGAAAACAATCCTTTGGCAGGATGACTGGAGAGTTTTGTTTTCTAAAAACCAAGGCTCTTTCAGATAAGCCCAGTCACCTAGTTATTCTGAAGGGGAGGACTCCTGGGTCTAGGAAATCAGCATGTGATGGTGAAAGTAAAATAAAAAATTCTATTGAATCTGGCACTGAAGGCATCAGGAAGAACCGTAATCAGGGAAAGGATAAGAAAGATTTTCTTTTAAAAAAAAACATCCAGCAGCAAAACACTATTATTGTCAGATCCCAAATACAAAGAGAAATCACTTTGAATTTAGGAAATCTTATAATGGGCATTATTTTTAATCTAATATTCATAGGAGTATTTTTGTAAGAGAGTTACTTTTTGTATTCCAAAGCTAATTCTTACCAGTTTCATGTAAATGGAGCTTTGTACAAGTTTAGTGATATTGTATTCCAACTATGTGTCGTGGTTTAACCTGGGTATTCCGGTTCTTCTTGATATATTTTGTAGTTTACAAGCTCCATATGAGTATGTGTAAGTGGTTATATACAATAAAATGGTTATATACAATAAAATGTAGGGATGACGAATGCTGTAGACTTACCCCTCTGGTTGCTGAGTGAATATGAGTTTAAATACTTCATTGTTTGACTGGTAGTGTTTGCTGAAGGTAGTATGACAGAAGAACTTTAAGGTAAAAGGTGAGAAGCACTATTTCAAAACCATCAGTGAGGGGAAAAAAAGAATAAATTTGCATATTTAGAAATGTTTTCAACATATTGAATTCTGAACTTTATATAGCTTTTAGAACCCCTTTTTTTCCCAGACAGTAGGAGAAGGGCTATTATGGCCTTAAAAATATGAAATACTTCTTTACAACTGTTCTTCATTTTAACGTAGGAGCTTGGTAATCTCCTGAGAAAAATGAAGATCAGACAAACGTATAATTCATGATCTTCAATTTGAAAGTATGTCAAATAGAGCAAAATTAATTTATTTTTGTAATGGAGAGGTCCAGAATAATATAGACAATGGTATATACTGTGCTGCTTTGTCAAAAAGAGCAACCAAAATGCTTTGCAGACTGTAATAGGTGAAAAAAATACAGAAATTTAAGAAATAGCCATTCTTTGGGTGAAAATGCTGAATATTTCCCACTATTTTTAGTAGAGACACATGCATGAAGTTAAAAACCTGCACAGAGGTTTGCAAGACTTAAACCTAAAAGATGTGTCCTTTAGCAGTATTGGTCTTATGGTTCTTACTCTTCCCACCTCTGAGATTATACCATTTTTGGGATAGACTATCACTCTCCATAGCCAAAAATCAGCATCAGTCAAGCATGTTTATTACTTCTGAAAATCTCTCTTCTGCCCTATGACTAACTGTCTTGACACTAATCAGCTAATGGAAACTTCCCTCATTCTCTATCAGATTCTCTTCAACTATTTAAGAAGAATTGTTATCAAAGAAATGCTTTTCGTCTTTGTAATACCTACAGCTGTGGAGATTATTCCTGTAATTAGTGTGTCATTAAGCCATTGAAAATCTGTAAATATGATTACCAACAACTTTGGTTTCAATTATGTTTTAGTATAGTTTTCCTAGTTTATATTTACTCGCTATCTCTGAGAGAAAAACTACATGTTATTTCTAGTAATTCTGCTTGCAGATGTATATATTACAGTATTTAATACATATTTGCCAAATGTTTTCAAAAATATCAACTAATCTTGTAAGAATGGTAAGTATGTCTTTTTCATGAATGAGGAATTTGAACTGCCAACATGACAAACAAAATGTACGTGGTATGACAGTGGATTCATTCAAAGCTAATATAACAATTCACTAGTTTCTAGCTTGATACTCAAACTTTTGCAAGTTTTTCAAATCTCTCTGCTCACAATTAAAAGCAAAAGTAATGACAATTTTGAAACACTATGTTTTGTTATACATCCTTTATTACAGGAAAATAGATTGTACCTGTAAGAATACAGTATAAAAAGCTTTGTCAGAACTTATTGAACAGTTTATTTTATCTTTTTGATGTTTTAATTCAGTTGTCTCCATCTAATGCTGAAGATTCGAAGCCTTGTTGCATCTTCCTGCAACTGGATTTTCAAAATTTGTTTGGTATAGATGTCCTATATTGAAAGAGATAATTGTGAATTATATAAGTCTGTGTCATTATGCCTTTCTCTTTGTTTCATTTTTAGCTCCATGTGGTGGGCATTTTTCATCTCCCAGTGGAGTAATCCTCTCTCCGGGCTGGCCAGGGTATTATAAAGATTCCTTGAATTGTGAGTGGGTGATAGAAGCTGAACCAGGACACTCTATCAAAATTACATTTGAAAGGTCTTGGCTAATATTTTTCTTATTTAATATTATCCAGTTTTTACCCAGAAGCAGGAGTTTATTAGCTCTGTCATAACATTAATTTGCACTATGTCTAAAATGAAGCAATTGTATTATCAAGCAGGATTTTCCAAAACACCTTAGTGCCTTCAGAGCATAAATTTTATCTTCAGTGCAATTTCTACTTTGATGCACTCAAAAGCTTTTGAAATTCCTACCCTGTTGCATATATTTAAGCCTGTCTGGCCCAGTTAAAAATTTTGTCTGTTTTTAAAGATTAGCATGTTTCATTTGCTCATAACGGTGTTGCTATGACGAATTATACTTATGAAGCAATTTTTTTCTCTCAAACCTGTGAAATCTTCAACTCTGAAAATCTGAATCAACTGTGAAAACTGAATTAAATGCATTCATATTTTTATCCACCGTCAATATTTAATTATCAAATCAGCTGATCTGTTTTTGTAAAGGGACTGTGTGCTCTCAAGATGGAATTCCAGTTTCCCCAAATTACTGCAGCATTCCACTTTTCCTACATTACTGCCTGTTACTTAGGTCCCTTCCTGATTCCAATGATTGAAATGTGCTGAGGACCTTAGATTTCTCCTGGTAGCAAGACATAAGCATTTCAATTAAGCTCTTTATGAGAAAGCAAAACAGAAAATGTAATTAAAAAAATGCTATGTGTTCTACATATATTCAAGGATGTTTTAAATTCTTCTTAATTGTAAATATTAATGAAGTTAGATGATGATCCAGGAACGAAGGGCCTTTGATGATCAAAGTTATAGCGCACAAATATCATGCAAGTATTTTTCAATTGCTATTTATGCAGTGTATTTTGACTACTCCTGGTCACACTCAACTTAAAGCAGAAGATATCACTTCATTTTAATACAGTTCAAAAGTTGTTTTCAACAGGGTAATTTTAGCAAAATTACTCATTGTGATAAGATTGTTTAAAACTTTTTCTAGTACTATAGTTTACACTATAATAAAGTGTTCACATGACATTATATACAATCAGAGGACAGGTAATATGGACACTTCAAAGGTATTTCCCATCCTTAACATCAAATGAAAGCTAGTCTTCTAAAATCACTAGTGCTGTACATCAGCTTAAAATTCCATCTTGCAGAAATTAATCAAACTCATATTAGTTCAAAATTAAAAGAAAATTATTAATTTTCTTCATTGTCTTGTAAATCAAAATGAAAAATAAAAATTTTGGAACTTCCATTAACTCAAGGTTTTGAAAAAAAAAATTTCAAATAATTTATTTTTAATTCAGCATTTCATTTTCAACTAAACATTTGATGTGGATAGTCATTTCAAAGTGAAAAGCATTTGCCTTTTTATTTGCAAAGTTCTATGTCACTGGGTTTTCTTCCTTTGTACCTGCATTTCATTAAATCTGACAGTCTCTTATGTACACTTTTTGTTTGTAATGCATTAACGCCTTGTCATAAAATTGCACAACCTCTATTACTCTTACAGGTAAGAGCAATAAGAATAAGATGTGGTCTCTTCAGATCACAGAGAGAGCTCCTATCCTTTTTATAACCTAATCTCATTATGATATTATAACACTTCTTTTTCCATTGCTGCTCATTCTTGACACTCTTGTTGCTTGATGTAAATTTGATATGCATATTGCTCAGATGCAGCAAGGTGAATCCAGAGAGGCCCTACTTACTTATAGGTGTGTGTATGCTTATGTACTTCTGTGCAGGAATACATGTAAAAATGCATCTATAGATGTTCACACAAATGCACTTAGATCATAGAATCATAAAATCATAGAATCACTAAGGTTGGAAGAGACCTCTAAGATCATCGAGTCCTACTGTCAACTCAACACCACCATGCCCACTGAACCATGTCCCTAAGCGACATATAATTACATGTTTGGATGTAAATAAAAAAATATTATATAAACTGAATAATGAAATAAATCTTCATAGTGTACTGAAAGAAAACATTTTGTAAACTACTAATGTTGATTTTTTTACTTAGACTTTATTATTTTTCACATAATTTAAGTTTACATTCTGAGACATTCATATATTAGCTTCTTTTTAAAGACTCATTCTAGTCTGACTGTCCTTGTTCTGCTCCTTCTGCTTGCAAATCTTCTGTTGGACTTGCAACAGAATGTTAATTTTGTTGAAATATACACATTTAAAACTACAGCCAAATGGCTTTCCCATTTGATTGAAAAAAATAAACTCATATATTGCCCAGTTCTTTACATTTCACCTTTGTCCTAAAAAACAAAGAGAAATACTTTTTCTAGCCTTTCTTGGTGCAAATACTAAGACTTCCACAATATGTGTAGCTATTTGAAAGATTTTTTTTTTTTTTTGTAGTTTCTCAGTCAGGGTAAAACATTTATAGTACATGTCTAGAATCTACATCCCTTCTTTTGGGATTTTTTAACAGGAAGGGAACAGTTCTTGCTAATACACTTCCTGCAGAGTGACACCTTAACATTACATCAGTTTATCGCTTGCACAGTAGTTTATTTCCTTTTAATCTCCCATCTTCCTATCTTCTTATGGCTTCTCTCCTATGACATTGCATATGTACAAGGTACTGCATTCTATGACTATATGCTAAAGCGTTCCTGTGCCATGGAGTCAGAGACATAGGAGAAAAGAAAGAGATCTACAGACAAAGTGAAAAATAATAAGTATTAATTTTTGTGCTTTCAGAGGTTTCATAACTGTTTCATATTTTGTTTTGTGATTGTGCATGTACTCTGTTGTACAGGCACAGCTACGGTAGATTATCTGTTGGATTTTTGTTATAAATCAGTAGCTTTTTAGGCTGAATTGAAATGATAGAAGTGAGAAATGCGAGTGTCATTCTTCATTGTAATGAAGTGTTTATCATGAAGCCTAATTATGAGTACTTAAATACTAGGAATGTTAATCAGCAAACTACTGATTGGAGTACTAGCCACATTTGACTAATAAGTATACACTGTGCAGCAGGATATTCTACTCATATCCTGCCACTGGATTCTGTTGATAGGGTGTCTCTTAGAAAAAAAGACGCATGTGGTGAATATTGAAGCAGCTTTCTCTGTTCAAATAAGATAAAAAAATTGTGTGTCACCTTCTGTATTAAAGTTTGTTTCACTCCTATCTGCTTCAGTGAATTTTTGTGAGTCCTCCACAGAATAGTAATGAAGCCATCCTGGTTAATTGAAGGATAGTGACTAGTTAAACAGGAAGGAACATTGGAGTGGTCTTACATGAGCACAAAGTATTTTTTATTCAGTTTACTATAAATCCCTACTTCCAAGATTGCTTCTGTTTTGTACGGATTAGTGGGAAAAACAAGTACTGGAAAAAGCAAACTATTGCCTAGTAGCTTTTTAGCAACATATCATTGTGAGTTCCTGTGGGAACTAGCAAAAAAAGAAATTTTCAGTTCTCCTGCTTGTAGGCTTATCCTGCTTCATTTCCATAAGTCCTTATTACTTTATTTCTGTGCTTTTTTCTATGTTATTTCATAGGAGCAGGACATGGATAAAAGAAAACACATTTTGGATGTTTAATTTGGCTTCTCATCTTTCACCAGACTCCTTTAGACTTTATGCTTAGACTCATGGGACATTAATACTGAAATATAGAGTTCTTCAGTACATTGGCATTAGTCATGCAGTTCCTTGAATGGATTTCAGAAAGCTGAATTAGGCATCTAAGTGAACCAGAGAGAGAATTAGGAATATCTGAAGGGTCCTTGTAGGATCCTACTGTTAATTGTTTCTTTTTAATTCTGAAAGGGTTTTTCAATAATCCATCAGAGAGTCCATTAAAGCAGTATGATTGATGTAAGGTCTGTCATAGCAAGAAAGAGAGAAACCACTGTGAAAATACCAAACAGGTGTTTGGGATTGCTGATACCATTTAAAATGAAACAAGCAAGGAGATGTCTAGCAGCACTGTCACACTCAGCTTTTCCTTGACAGAAAACAGGCCTAAACAGGCATTTTGCTTTATAGTGCTTTCTAAACAGGATTTAAATTTTTTTTTTGCCATAACTTCTGCTACTACTTTGCACTGAGCCTCAACTGGCACAAAGCCACTGGAGTCTCAGAGCGGACTGAAGTAATTCTATCCCTGTTTATAGATTATTTATAAAAGAATGCATCAACATATCCTCTATATAATTTATTTAATTTTTCCAAAAAGAAAAATAATTTTGTACTATAAAACAGTATATGCAAGTAATATTAATTTTTGCTAGCAAACTATGTGTTTCTGGCTTTTGTTTCCTGCAATACAAACCAGCTCAAGGAGTTTAAACTTATTAACCTGAAAATTGATTATTTCATTAATTATATAGGATAATTAAAACTATTATATTGATATAGTAAAATAGATACGTGGAGAAATAATTAAAAGTATATGATCAGGAAAGGAGCATAGATTTAAAATATGGCTTACTTTGTATGGGTTTATTGAATTTGTTTTAACTGCTTCTTACATTTGTGCCTCTGTGTGTTTCCTCAATTCCAGATTTCAGACAGAACTAAATTATGATGTTTTGGAAGTTCATGATGGACCAAATTTATTATCTCCACTTCTGGGATCTTACAATGGTACACAGGTCCCACAATTCCTGTTTAGCAGTAGCAATTTCATTTATCTTCTCTTTATAACTGACAACAGTCGTTCTAACAATGGATTCAAGATTCACTATGAAAGTAAGTAATTCAGAATTATATTATTTGATTTCCCCATCAATGCTTATCCTAGTCATAAATATATAAAGGTACGCAGGTGTCGTCCTTGGTAAATTCCTGTTATTTCTCAAACTGATAAATATTTTGTGATGTTAAACTGCAAAAGGAATGACCAGTAATTTCAGTTGCAATTTAATGTTATTGCTGTACTGCTCTGTGCTTTAAGATTCAGAAGATGGGAATGGGAAGCAAATGCCTTTCTTCAGCATGTAGTTTTTATGTCTTATTATTCTTATCTTTTATTCAATGCATTTTTGTGTGTGTAAAATGCAACGCCACATGTGAAATAATATTTTTCTGTAAACACTGTCTAATTTGTTTAGTAAAAGTCATGAGCACATTGTCATCTATCCGTTTCTGTTTCATACTTCTACTTGTTGGAACTAACTCCAAGCAATTTTCAGATGTTCTTATTTTTTTACATTATTTTTGGCCATTTTGACTATTCCTGACCACTAATGATAAGTATATTAAATTCAATATATGTGGAGGTGACTTTGCCAGATAAAATTTGGGCTGATTTGAACTCCAGTGAATGTCAAGTTCTCGCTGTTTATCACAAAAAAAATCTATTATTTTTGCAAAATTATTTACTGTTCTAGCCTTCACCCACATACTTCCATTTGTATAATTTTCTACATTGTGAAGAAGTGATGATTTTGCTAAGTTCTTATCCATTCTGAAGTTTGAAGGTTGGCTATCCTTACACATCAGGAAAATTAGATTAATATTGCCAGCAGAGACCACTAAATTCTTAAAGTGGTTGGCTAAATTAATAATGTTAAATAGTAGAAATTACACTTTGGGAATGTGAACAGCAAGAAGAGGAAAGTTGCACTTATTACAAGTATCCTTATATCAGAATGTTTCAATTAAATAAAGTTGGAAAGGAAATCTGAAATTTCATTCCAAATGAATTCTTCAATTTCATTATAAAATCCCTTTTTTTCTAAAATTGATTCCCACCCCACAGTTCTCTTTACAGTAACGAAGAATTAAAGTTAAATTTATTCTATCACAAAATATGGAAAATACACGTCTTTACCATTTTTACACAAAATAAACCATTTTCAGTAGTTGTTTTTCTGCTTAACATCCTCTGTTTATACACAGACATCTAGTATTAATTTTATTTTTGTTTAATTCTTCATTGTCTTATATTATCTGGTACAACCCAATTTGATTACCCTTTTCTGGATAATAATATTGATTAATGGTCCTCTATTCAGCATTTCTCTTCAAATATCCTATTGAAAGCTGAAGTCTTTTATATGTTCTTATTTTCTATGCTAATCCTTTCTTTGTAAGGAAGGATATTTTATGTCTTTTGTGTAGGAATAAAAGGAATAACACCCATAAAAATATTACACTGAATACTTCTTCTGATTTGCTAACTTCAGTAATATTCTTAGAGTTTTTTGTTTCTTTCTTTGTTTTTCCCTGATTCTTTTATGATTAAATTAAACTTCTCACTGGGAAATAGTCTAAAAGGTTTAATTTTTTAGCACACATTAAAATTCTCTTTATCAAGTCAACTTCTCTTCATTCCTTTTTCTGCTGTTCTTTATCTTCTCAATATCTCACATATCAAATAACATTAGGTATGAGAATTATTTATGTAAATTATTGATCTATGTAAATATTTCAGGGATAAATATCAAAAGAAATAAACAGAATTTTAGCTAGGATAACAAAGTTTGATCAGGAAAAAATAAAGGCTGGAAATCAGAATTTTGAGTAGTCATCAAAGCTTTTCAACATGCTTTTTCATCAGCATCAGGGACAAAATCACTTAACATTACTGAGATAGGATCAAACTAGATGTCTTGTGAATTATGTGATGTTTTTCTCTGCAACAGTAGCAGGATGCAATTCATTGTAACATAATGGTAACACAGAGAAACATAGTGCAAGGATAATTCACTGAAAATGTGTGATAATGAAACCTTCATCCCCACTCACAGCACAGTGAATTACTTAAATTAATTAAAAAATATATCTATAGGTTGTTTATGTAACACTCTCTCTCCCTCTCTCTCTCTCTCTCTCTCTCAATCAAGGTGTAACTGTTAATACTTACTCTTGCTTGGATCCTGGCATACCAGTGCATGGACGTCGTTATGGACATGACTTCTCTATAGGCTCCACTGTCTCATTTAGTTGTGATCCAGGTTATAGACTGAGTCATGAGGAGCCTTTGCTATGTGAAAAAAACCACTGGTGGAGTCACCCACTCCCAACTTGTGATGGTAAGGATGAATGGATAAAATAGAGAGTATCTTAAAATATACACATTTTGCCAAACTATTATTAGGTAAAATGAGTTAAATGTTGGAGCTTGTAAAACATTTATTTTTAGGAAAAAAAGAATAGTTAGAGGAAATAAATACTATATACTTCTCTGTGATGAGATATTTAGTAATAAAAGTAGAGAATAATATAGAATTCTTTAAATCGGCAGAGTACTGAAGATGTCTATCTGAATATATGTTACCGTGAGCTAACTGATTGCCAGTTAGGCAATGCAAGGTTAATGTATAACTGCTTGTAAAGCACTTACTACAGCTAGAAATGTTTGTGTTTGGGTATCCATCTATGGACGCAGGTGTGCTGACATATGAAACATGAGATGCGGTTTATTTATACCTGACTCAAAACCTGCATTTTCTCCTGTTTCGTTTTGATCACAGTGTTCCTAGCTTGTTAACAGAACTTGACACCCTTCAATCACTGTAGCAATTGATTAGGGGCCACATTATACCTGATGATTAAGCATATGATTGTTAAACCACACAAAAATGGTATAGAGTAACGTGTCATACATTTTGGAATCTCTATCATATTATTAGAAAAGTCTGCTTGAAAAATTATCTAATAGTTTCAGTCATTTCTTGTTATTTGAATTGTTCGTTTTAACAAATTTTCCCAGTTAGGGTGATATCAATTATATTTAATATTAAGAAAGTATATTGTAATGTTTATTAAGTTGTGTATTTGAGATGTTTTCCTCTCAAAATACTTGTTTTCCTTTGAGCATGGTACACACTTTTCTGATGATAAAAATATTATCAGGAATAATGTACCCACTTAATTCTAAAGGAGTATTTAACAAAAAAAAATTACTGAACTTTCATGAGCTACATAATCCACATGATAGTATGTTTTTCTAAAACAGTTCTTAGTGTCTCAGGACACTCAGTTAGAAAGAAAAAGCTGAATTTGAATGAAGACTAACGAAAAAAGTCACTGAATCATGTGCAATTTGCCATATGGAAATATATTCATTTTCACTGTATTTCTTTCTGTAAAAAATGGTAGGGGTTTTCTTGACCTTCAGCTTATTTAGTTAGCAAATCCTTTGGGTTTTATATTTCAGTAGGTTGAACATGTCGGTATATGATGATAATCAAAATTTGTGGTGGTAGAAAGGGGTGTGAATAATCACTTTCCTGATGTCCTGGTTTTGTCTGGGATAGAGTTAATTTTCTTCCTAGTAGCTGGTATAGTGCTATGTTTTGGATTTAGAATGAGAATAATGTTGATAACACACTGATGTTTTAGTTGTTGCTAAGTAGTGTTTATGTAGTGAAGGACTTTTCAGTTTCCCATGCTCTGCCAGGGAGGAGGTGCACAAGAAGCTGGGAGGGAGCATAGTCAGGACAGCTGACCCAAACTGGCGAATGGGGTATTCCATACCATCTGACATCATGCTCATATATGAACTAGGGGGAGTTGATTAGGGGGTCAATGATTGCTGCTCAGGGAGTGGCTGGGTGTTGGTCGGCAGGTGGTGAACAGTTGCATCCCTTGTTTTTCCTGGGTTTTGTTCCTCTCTCTCTCTCTCATTGTTTTTCCTTTTCATGACATCATCATCATCATCATCATCATCATCGTCATCATCATCATTATTATTATAATAATATTTTATTTCAATTATTAAACTATTCTTATCTCAACCCATGAGTTTTCTGACTTTAGCTCTTCAGATTCTCTTCCCCATCCCACTGAGCGGGGGAAGGGTGAGCGAGCAGCTGTGTTGTGCTTGCTTGCCGACTGGGGTTAAACCACGACACCTGAAAATGGCACTGTGTAGTTCAGCAAGCCCATTTGCTAAAGGATTCTGCTTCTCAATCTGGTTCTTGGAATGAGGAGTTGCAGGGTCCCCATGGCTCACAGTCAAGGGGACTATATTTTGCTGAATAGGCCATAAACATAAGATGTGTTTTCTTACAGTGATAGTCACTAGATGGTAACCATCTAAAACAAACAGTATTAACACGCTCCCTATGAATACTGTGCTCTGCTGTGAAATAAACTTACATATTGTGATAAATTTCTTCATGAAGATGCTGAACTAACATGCAATTCATTAAGTAAATGAGATTTTTTTTTTTCTCCAGAGCACATTGCTAAATGGCAATTGTCCATTGAATAAATACGCTCTAAAGGCAGGACTGAGTACATTTATTCTAGTAAATTTAATCAATTAATGGTTGAACTAATTTTAATTTCCATGTTCAATTTCTTCTCTGGTGGGATGTTTTTAAACAGAATCCAGAGTCCTTGCACCCCCAGGGAAAAAAGGGCATTTGCTAAATGGGCTGTTCTTTGCATAAACTGTGAGTATGGGTTTGTATTAATTGTGCCACTAATAAACACATTGGTCACTGTTCCTACTCATTCAATATATTACTCTGACAGTTTCTGAGGAGCAGAGTTCTTTCTTGATTGTTCTTTTTGATATTGCATCTCTTTGATAATTACATCATGTAGTGATATGCAGACAGACCACTTTTCAAAAGTGGTGGCATTAAGCAAAGCCTAGACTTTTGCTGGTTTTTTTTCCCTTCTNGAACTAGGGGGAGTTGATTAGGGGGTCAATGATTGCTGCTCAGGGAGTGGCTGGGTGTTGGTCGGCAGGTGGTGAACAGTTGCATCCCTTGTTTTTCCTGGGTTTTGTTCCTCTCTCTCTCTCTCATTGTTTTTCCTTTTCATGACATCATCATCATCATCATCATCATCATCGTCATCATCATCATCATCATTATTATTATAATAATATTTTATTTCAATTATTAAACTATTCTTATCTCAACCCATGAGTTTTCTGACTTTAGCTCTTCAGATTCTCTTCCCCATCCCACTGAGCGGGGGAAGGGTGAGCGAGCAGCTGTGTTGTGCTTGCTTGCCGACTGGGGTTAAACCACGACACCTGAAAATGGCACTGTGTAGTTCAGCAAGCCCATTTGCTAAAGGATTCTGCTTCTCAATCTGGTTCTTGGAATGAGGAGTTGCAGGGTCCCCATGGCTCACAGTCAAGGGGACTATATTTTGCTGAATAGGCCATAAACATAAGATGTGTTTTCTTACAGTGATAGTCACTAGATGGTAACCATCTAAAACAAACAGTATTAACACGCTCCCTATGAATACTGTGCTCTGCTGTGAAATAAACTTACATATTGTGATAAATTTCTTCATGAAGATGCTGAACTAACATGCAATTCATTAAGTAAATGAGATTTTTTTTTTTCTCCAGAGCACATTGCTAAATGGCAATTGTCCATTGAATAAATACGCTCTAAAGGCAGGACTGAGTACATTTATTCTAGTAAATTTAATCAATTAATGGTTGAACTAATTTTAATTTCCATGTTCAATTTCTTCTCTGGTGGGATGTTTTTAAACAGAATCCAGAGTCCTTGCACCCCCAGGGAAAAAAGGGCATTTGCTAAATGGGCTGTTCTTTGCATAAACTGTGAGTATGGGTTTGTATTAATTGTGCCACTAATAAACACATTGGTCACTGTTCCTACTCATTCAATATATTACTCTGACAGTTTCTGAGGAGCAGAGTTCTTTCTTGATTGTTCTTTTTGATATTGCATCTCTTTGATAATTACATCATGTAGTGATATGCAGACAGACCACTTTTCAAAAGTGGTGGCATTAAGCAAAGCCTAGACTTTTGCTGGTTTTTTTTCCCTTCTTTGGTTCATGGGTAAACAACTTTTTTATACACACAGACCAGAAAAAAAAGATCGATATTACTGTGTACATTTATTTATTTTGAAAGAGTTCATCTGAAGATGTGGTTTGGTTTGTATACTATAAACATGGGACACATTACCTAGGAAAACAAACATACAAATAAATAACAAGCGTTCTTTTCAAATGAGAATATATTTAGGCCTTCAGAAAATAGTCACTCTTAAGAGAGAGAAAACAGATGTCTTTGAGCTTTGCTTAGAAAATATTACTTGTATTACATTTACACCATTCCTCTCTAACATCTACATATGATTCACTGGGTACCTATCTATCTGGACATCCCTGAATTTCTTGACTGTAACCTCCTCGCAGTGCTTAACAAATAAGACAAAATTTCATCTTATCTTGTCCTTTCTATATGAAATTATAATAGAATTTTGCTTTTAAGCTTTGAATATGTGTGAGAAAACCTATTCTATCCAATATATGAAGTATTGTATTAATGCCATTAAAAATTACAGGAAAATTATTGCAACAGATACCTAATTAAGAGTGTAAAGTGCTTTTTATTCCCTTCATCATAACATGAAATTGAATACTAATACTTAATAATTCTTATTCATTTTTTGAATTAAGAATAAATATTGTCATTCCACTTGATCTTCATTTACTTAAGAAAATTAATAAATACCAAGAAAAATGTTCAAGCAAGATGGAAATCATTTAATGTTTATATTGAAAACACCTAGATGTCCAAATGAATTAGCAAATATGACTTGTGCAGTACCATGAGGAACACTTCGGCCACAACAGCCCCGTGCAACACTACAGGCTTGGGGAAGAGCTGCTGGAAAGCTGCCCAGAGGANGAAATATGGCAGAGGTGTTATGTCATTTCTGTTAAGACATCTCTAAGCTAAACCCAATAATTTTATCAAAATACAACTGTTAAAAAACCTGCTGCAAGTATTCAGTGTGGTAAATGCCAGAATGGGAAATGAATAGCATGTCTTGGTCTGTTTGAGATTTAAATAAGAAGGTAAGTTTATGTTGTGAGTAATTTAGGCTACACTAGTTTCTATTAGGTTAGTCTCTTGCGTAATATAACTGATTTCTTTTTGGAAGCTGATTGTAATAATTTGATGTCCACATTGTTACTACTTGACTTCATCCCATTTTAGGACACATTACATCTTCTGTAATTAGGGAAGACAGATGCTGAAGTTTCTTGATCTATGAAGCACGGGATACAAGATTCAAATTCTAATTCATTGTTTCAATAATTTTTAACTATATATTTCCCTTTTATTATCAAATTACACAGTAAATGAAAATCACCTTAGAATTAGTTGGAAGTTAGAGTAAATTAAGCAAATGAATGTAATGAGGCCTCTGTATTTAGATTTATATTTACACAAACACATCTATGTATAAATAGGTTTATCTTCTCGATGATGCTTGAAACTTTTGTAAACTTTGTAAAAATAATCATTATTACTAATCAATTATAAATGTGTGTTTTCTCTTTGCATCACCTTTGAAAACAAATAGTTTTCAATTATTTGTACTTGCAGCAAGCTGACCTTACTAAAAAAAGACATTTTTTTTCTGAAGGCTTCTGTTCTTCTTATGTGTATTTTGTCTTTTTTGAGAAAATTGAGACACAACATTGTATGTTAGTTTCTGAGTTGTTGGTGTCCTATGGCTAGTCTTTTGAAAAATCTTTATATATCAAAATGGTAGTGATGTAATTTGAAAATGTGGAAAACGTTAATTTCCCAGATATCACCATCTTCAGTCAGACTAAAAAAAGACAACGATATGGCTTTTTTTTTACTGCATTGCTAGTGAACACCATATGTAGAAATACATGGATACATGTATTTATATATATGTGTATTATTTTCTCTTGCCTTACTAAAATAACAAATACATTATCTTGATAGTTTTTTATCCTTCTTGGATATGGTGACTCCCTTCTTCTTACATCCAGTTTTCTTGATAACTTCATATTATTGCTTTACCCTTCATAACTCTGAGACTGACTTGTGTTACATCAAAATAAATTAGTTTTAAATAGGTAGTAAACCTTATTGAAAGACCTTGGATGACAGAGAACATAATTAATGGTTGTTGAGTTTTATTTCATGGTATAAAAAGCAAAATTAAAGAGGTAAGAGGCTTTTCTGTGAAAAAGTGTTAAGCTAGCTATACAGGCTGGAGAAGAATCTCTTCTGCAGGAAGAGATTATACAGAGACTGACTTCTGCAGTAAAATATAAATAAAAAAGAAAATCAAACAGAGGACGTGAAAAAAATGGAAAAAAAACATCTATGAACAAAAATATCACCTTCCTTGCTTATTAGCTGCTGTCACAATCTAATGTTAAGTGTCCTAGCAATATGTTTCTATAGCATAGCTACTGTGACAAGACAGACAGGTAAGTACTTGCAATTGGTAATGCAGTGATCATAGAGATGGAAAATTTATCTTACAGAATTATATTAAGAAAACCTGTCTCATTTAACTGATCCAAAGTCAGAGATACTAATGTGCTTTGCCAGCCTTCCAAAGTGAGTCCCCAAGAGGGAAAAGAACATAACGACAGTGTAACAGAACAAATGGGTAAAAATGGACCATGTGAGTAAATTTAGGCTAGAAATTATGAGACTATTTCTAGTATTGGAAGATTGATTTTCTGTAACAGTTTTATAGTAGCATGAAATATGGCCTGAAATGGAACTTTATAATTTTATGAATGACACAAGTCAAGTGCTTTCATTACAACTATTCATGTATTTCAGGGATGAAGCATGGCCTGCCGGTCTCCGACTGAGACACTTACAAGTAGCCTGAAAAAAGGTTCTAAAATTGTTTGGGCCAAAAATTATTTTCAAACTATATAGGACCATTTTCTAAGCTAGGCTTGCTTGCTGTCGCTCTTCCTTATCAGTGATGATGCTACTGAGCTAAACGAATGCAGTTATGTTCATTTACAACAAAAAGTGCAAATAATCAACCCAACACTGTAAGAATTTATTTCACCTAAACAACTGGCTTAGCCACTGAACTCCACTACTAAATTTTAGTCTTTATTCACAGTTATGCAAAACTCACTTCTTAAGTTGTCACATAATTTCTGATCACCACAGTGCTGTAGAGGTACTTTATACTATACATCCAGGTACAGTCACTTCTATATTTTGCTCTCTTCATTTTTTGTTCTTTTTATTTTTTATTATCTTTATTTTTTGTTATTTTTATTATCTTTATTTTTTGTTATTTTGTTTCTCACTATTCTGAAAACATAGTAATGGAGGGAAAAAAAAATTAGACATGTCTTGATTCAGCTTCTCCACTTGCATAACAAAGGAATTATTAATTAGTGTGTTAGCAACACAATATTCCATTTTCCACATTAGAACACCAAGCTCGTGCTTCAGTTATTTGCTTATGTATTCATCTAGTTTTAGTCTGTCCTAGCCTCCATCTCTGTATAACCAAATAAAGTGAAAGAAAGGTTCCTGTGGAATCTGGAAAAATGTGTGGAGTTTATCTTTTGCTGTTTTTATTTTCATGTGTTTCTGTTTTCCTTTGCGCTCTGAAAAGAGTCAGATACTAGTAATGATATTATATGCTTGTGCTGTTTGCCATCTTATCAGGACCAGTGCACATTTTATATTGCAGATCCGTCAACTTGGCTTTGTTTTGTAAAATGTTGGCCCCTTGATGCCTTTTTTTGCCATCACCTAACCTTCATAGAGTTACACTGAGTGCCTGATGGCATGCCATAGATGTTTTGTCACCATTTGCATTTCTGAAAGGTTTTCCAAACACCCACTGTAAAGTACATTATTTGTTTGGTCTGTTTCCCATGATTATAAAAACTGACTGCATTTTGTTATTTAATAGGGCTGACCTAAGGTATGGACAAAGTAGGCAGTTACCATCAGAAGCTCCAATAACATGCTGTCATAGACCTGATTCTGTTTTACTAATGTGTAAATATAATAAGATCGTGTGATAAGTGGACAGTGGTTACCTTCATTGTCTCTTCATCAGAGAAGTGAGGAGGAAAATTAGTATGCTGGGATGTTATTGTCCCCTGTGGCAACAATTATGAGATCGGGCAGTTGTAGTCCTAGAATGTCCTATTTCAGCCTATGGTACTGGATCTGCAAATTTCCAGCTTACAACTAGACCAAAAAGGCTAGAAAGTTGGCAAGAGAAATAGCACACATAAGGAAATCATGAGGCTACTCAGACAAAGACACATGTTTAAAATAGAAATGTGGTTAGTTAGAACAATCAAACAAATTTAGCTAGGCAAAACAATGTGAACTTCATCCTATGATATAGGATGAAGTTCATATCTGCTTTATAAGAAAACTGTAATTAAATGTATACTTCTTTTTATTCAGGGCCCTAAAAATAGTGATGGCATGCAATGCAGTAACCTCATTATGAAAAATCATTGGTCTTTATGAAAACATTCCACAGTGCTATTGAAATGTCTGAAAAATGTATATATATCCTTAAGACAAATGTCTGCTTAGGTATAGGGTAAGACAGAAGGTACATTCTGGAAATTCTCTCAAATCACCGTATGGCTTGTCCTCTACTCAGTTTTGAATTTGAATCTGAATGATTTCTACAAGCAGAAAATCATGACTGGTCAACATATTCATTCTCAAATAAATAGCATTAATAGCAAAAGCAAAGATAGGTATAATTTTCATTATTCACCCCATTAATGTGTAGCAGAAATTGTCATAAGTAGAATAAATAGCAAGATATAGTAGAATAAATGGATGATGTAACAAATTACAACACCTTTCACCTGAAGAAGTATGAAGGTGTTGTCTGAGCACTGTTCATACATTGAAAGGCCAAACTTCTCCCACCTTTATGATCCATAATGTAGAGTGCTATGTTGGTAGCTGCTGCTGAAGTTACAGAAAGAGTAGGAGCAGGTAAAACCGGCTAGTGCAGGGGGGACAGCCTCGCTCAGAAAGAAGTATTGCTCCTCCAGCCTGTGACAGGCTCCTTCCCTCACTTTTGATGGTGTGGCAGCAGGCTGGGAAGCACAGACATGACCAATAGGTGGGCAATGGCTTATACAACAAGGGGAAGAGGGATTGATAGTTGTATTGATTGGAATTGCAGACAAGTAACTGCCATTTACCTATCTCCCAAACTGCCTTTCAACAGCTTTAGCATCTGCTAAAGAGAAAACCTTATTGTTAAAAATGGGAGTGCTGAATACTGGCTTAGATTAAGGTGTGGGCTCAGAGAAACTGCGGTTGATACCAGTAAAAATTCTGAAAAGACACTGATTGAGAGGTTGACTACTTAAGGCTGAAAAGAGAAAGTTTGTGTTAATTAATTTGGAAGAGCTGCTCATATTAAGAACTGTAATCAACTTTCCTAAAACAGTCTATATTATTTGACTTAAATCTGGTGACAGTGACATAGTTTACTGTTTTTTTGTATCCTGGAACATTTCTACAAAACAATTTTGGTAATGCATGGCTAAGAAAAATAAAAGGAATAGATGTTTTTAATCTTGAAGCAAAAAAAAAATAGAAATATGCTTTTGTTTTATAATGTATGTCCTTCTGAGATAATCTATATTCGGTGAACTATGATGTAATAACTTTGCTTGGTACTGAGTTTTAGTCATTGTTATTGATAAAAGATAATTCTAAGGTATAAAAGCCTCTTCACTACTAAAAATTACTCAATTAATTTAGTATTTCAAAGCTCTGGAATGGAAAATTCACCATTAAAATATAATGGTGAATTGTGAAGATATTTATGCCAGTGTTGTAAGACTTTATTTTTGTGTTTTGTATTAATTCAAGTTGTAATTTCATTTTTATATTGCTTAATTACAGATTACTTTTACAAAGTCACTATTGATACTATAAAAATACTTATTCTTACATTGGCAATTGTCATTATCACTTGCATTATAGATATAGATGCATATCCAATGATTAGGTACAAGAAAGGATGTCATGGTTCCCTGCAATAATATTTTCAGTCAGTAATTCTTAGTGGCAAGATCCATTCTGTGCCATTTTAAGTCTCCAGTCTTAGCTTCTGGCTAAAGTGTTATTGTTTGGCTCCGTATCTTCTTCTGCCTTCATCTTGCTGCTGAACTTGTGATTTTCACAGAGTCTCAAGAAAATGTGAAAAAAAACAGCTAAGAAAATTAGCTTTTAATTTGCTTAGTACCTATTACAAGGCATGTTAAATATTCATTGATTATATTTCTTTTCATATTGTGAAAAAATGACCTGTAGTTATATGTGGAATTGCTGAATCATTTGACCAATTATTTTTAAGTTGCTTTAAAGCCAGAATTTTTTTAAAAAATATTTTCTTGTATTTTCTCTCATCTGTAAGTTTTATATTAATTATTTTATTATTGTTTTCTTTGCTATTTCTAGCTTTATGTGGTGGAGATGTTAGAGGACCTAGTGGAATAATTTTATCCCCTGGTTATCCTGATTTGTATCCAAATTCACTGAATTGTACATGGACTGTGGATGTCACCCATGGAAAAGGTAAATAAATTCTTTTCTCTTTTTTCCACCTGTTTTTTTGTTTCTAATACGTAAGTCCAGTATTCAGTGCTACACATGTAGATCTAGGTTAGCACAATGAACTAGGAATTGCGTTGCTGGGTTTTGTTTTTGTTTATTTCTATTGTAGTAATTCCTAGAATTCCAGAAGTGGACTAGGCCCTAATGCTTTCCACAGAACAGAAAGTCCCTAGAAGTTTATAGTCCAAGTAACAGGTAGTTGGATGTGTGCATATTAATTTGTGCAGGTGAAAGAGGATGAATACTTTTTCTGTGTTGAGGAGGAAATGCCTTATCTTAGAGAGAGATTAGCTGGAAGTAGTCATTGATATTTAGACTTGGTATCAACAGAAGAATCTGAAGTGAAGACTTAAGTGAAGATGTTATTCATATTATGGCATAAAAAAGGAATTAAGTTAAAGAGAGAGGAGTTGTTTAAAAGATTGCTCATTATGTTAAATTTTACTTTATGACTAGCTGTCGACAAGGAAATGTCAGAAAGAAAAGTCTTATTATTTTGAAGAAAAGAAACTGTTTCAGTTTACTGAGACATATTTTCAGGGTGGCAGCATATAAATGGCAGTTTAATATGCATTTATGGATTGAAAAAATAGTATAGTTTAGAAATAAATGTAGAGGGAAAAAATAAATAATGGAGCTCAATAAAAGAACATTTAGAGAGGTAAGAAAGAATTATATAATGACTGATCACAGAAGCTGAGGGACAGGAGACTTTTAAGAAAAGGATGGTTATTTGTTGAAGGCAGATTTCAGGATAAAGATGTAATACTGATTTTAACTTTCTCTGAGAAAGGATCTTAGTAAGAGTTATTTCAAAGAAATATAAGACATGCAGGAGAGGTTAGAAAATGCTTTGGACACAAATGGAAATTGGGAATTCCAGGTAGCAAAATTTCCTTAAAATAGTGTGTCCTGCTGGCTTTCAGGTGAAAGATTTTGGGACTACATGAGAAGAGATGGGTCAAAATTTTAGTTTTTTAATGGTATTTTATTTTAATATGGGAGTGACTGCATAGTACTCCTGTACTATGAGTGAAAAGAGCTAGAGACGCGTAAGAATTTAATGTTAAGGGAAGGAGAGAAATAGAGATAGGTATCATAAGAGAAAATGAATATAAATAGGGTGAGGTGATAAGAACACAAGAAGGAGAATTGCATCTGTAACACTGGAAAGAATAAAGCAAAAGGAATGAAAGAGAGAAGAAGGAAGGCGAGTTCAATTCTGAATTTCATCAGTTTTCTCTGTGAGGGCATGAAAAATGTGACAAAGTGTACTGATGATGTATTCCTCTAAGAAAGAGTTATGGATAACATAAAAACAAGACTTCCCTCACAGAAAATTGTGCTGATCTGTGATCCCCTTGTTCTATTTTGTACAAATAGTGTGATAGTTCCTCATCTAGATGTTAAATCATTCTGACTGGATGTCCCATTTAAAACTCCTTAAACTGTTAAAGTGGCAAAGTGTAACTCTCAAAATTCTTGCTCCAGCTATTCCACAGTCTCTTTTTACTACCAAATGATGCCATTGTGTCGATTTAATTGTGTTGTAAGTACCCACAGTGAAAAAACATTCTGAAATTACTGAGCCTACATCAGATGCTACATTTGCCCTTGTTACCTCTAGGTATGATACATGGCTTTCAGAGTTGCAGAAGAATAGGGTACTGTGGATCTTTTGCAAAGGAGAAAGGTTGTGGGAAGAATATAACTGTTCTTCTGGACAGGCAAGAAAGACTGATAGAAAGTGTAAGAAAACCGTTAGCTCTGTAGTCATTTAGTTTGCACCCTATCTGAATCATAGAATCATAGAATCACTAAGGTTGGAAAAGACCTCTAAGATCAAGTCCAACCATCAGCTCAACACCACCATGCCCACTAAACCATGTAGCTAAGCGTCTCATCTACAGGTCTTTTAAATACTTCCAGGGATGGTGACTCCACCACTTCCCTGGGCAGCCTGTTCCAAGGCCTGACCACTCTTTCAGTAAAGAATTTTTTCCTAACGTCCAAATGAAAAGCCATTGGATAACCAGTCCAAGCTTTATAATCTGGACATTGAAGAAAAGTAGCAGAGATGGATAGGAGTTTAGCTTCATGGTCGACAGCCGGCTGAACATGAGCCGGCAGTGCGCCCAGGTGGCCAAGAAGCCAATGGCATCCTGGCCTGTATCAGGAATAGTGTGGCCAGCAGGAGCAGGGAGGTGATCGTGCCCCTGTACTCGGCGCTGGTGAGGCCGCACCTTGAGTACTGTGTTCAGTTTTGGGCCCCTCACTACAAGAAGGACATTGAGGTGCTGGAGTGTGTCCAGAGAAGGGCAACGAAGCTGGTGAAGGGCCTGGAGCACAAGTCTGATGAGGAGCGGCTGAGGGAACTGGGGTTGTTTAGTCTGGAGAAGAGGAGGCTGAGGGGAGACCTCATCGCACTCTACAACTACCTGAAAGGAGGTTGTAGTGAGGTGGGGGTTGGTCTCTTCTCCCAAGTAACTAGCGATAGAACGAGGGGAAATGGCCTGAAGTTGCACCAAGGGAGGTTTAGATTGGACATTAGGAAAAATTTCTTTACTGAAAGAGTGGTCAGGCCTTGGAACAGGCTGCCCAGGGAAGTGGTGGAGTCCCCATCCCTGGAGGTATTTAAAAGACGTGTAGATGAGGTGCTTAGGGACATGGTTTAGTGGGCATGGTGGTGTTGGGTTGACGGTTGGACTCGATGATCTTAGAGGTCTCTTCCTTAGTGATTCTATGATTCTATAATTCTATGGAGTAATAAATGACTGAAAAATATGTAAATTCTACAGTAAACATGAGCCCAGATTAAGCTATATTTTTCAGGATTCTTGAAAGATATTTTATTAATACTTCCATTTTTTCTTAAATTAAAAATGGGATTATGGAGGAAAGTACTTGGAACCTTTTTTTTTTTTTTTTCAGAAAATTAAGTAGATTTTTTGTACTTTATCTTTTTTCTTGAACCCTCAGCTAGAGAAGTACTTAAAAGTTGGGATAAATAAAAGCTGAAATTCTCAATATGATTACATTTTATGTGAGGCTATTGAAAAAAACACCATATATGAGACTCCTGAGAAAAACAAATATACAAAGATAATATGTACAGGGAAAGAGAATAATAGTATAAACATCCATATTTGTAAGCACATATCCGCTGATACTTACATATACACACATACATATATCATTACAAGCACATTCTTGTTTGTGTGAATAGATTTTATATTATTTATGGAAATTTTATTAAGGAAAGACATTATTAAATATGAATGCTACGTTGTAATTTGGCTTGGGCATTTTGATTCATGCTGCTCAAAGATCTGCTGGAAGCAATTGAAGAGTGAGGATTTGCTGTGAGTAGGAAATAGGAAATATTGTATGAACTTATATTTTGTTTTTGCTGGCAAAAATGTATGAATACTTTAAGCTCTTCCTGTAGTACTGTATGAGGAAGATAGGTCTCCTTTTATGACAATAAGTCACAGGCTTAATTTAACTTTAAACTTCTAACCATAAAGTTCCATGTCTGAGTAGGCTAGTCCATTAGGCCACTTCTGTATTTAATGGACAAATAAATATATCTTCAGGAAATGAGTCATCTCACCCTGAAAAAGTATCTAAAGTAGATGGAATGAACCATCGTCTGAAGATGCCTATTTATTTCTATCATCTAATGTCCATGGGGTTTATATAGTCCCCAGATGAGTTGTCCAAGGGGAGACTGAGTGGCTAAGTTTTAGATAGTTATCCTTTGGGAAAATTAATCCCATACACATAAATAGTTATTTTGAAGTGAGGGAGAAAATCTTGGACCTGGAAATCTCATTTTCTCTTCTATTTCATGTCTAATATAATTCCAACTTCAGAATCTCAAAGAGTATCTTCTACTGGCTGTTAATTAGTGATATGATTTTTGAAAAATAAATAATGTTTTCTTTAGCCTTTTTTTTTTTCTGACAAAATTTATTAGTTTAATGTCAGACTGCCAAGAAAATCTATATAATATGTAGCTCCAGAATGCCATGGGGTACTTTTTAAAACACACAGCTTTATGTTGCAACTTCATACTGCTATTACATAATAATAGACAATTAAATGCACATGTTTAGTTAAGAATTGTATTTTACATCTGGATATGTTGTATTGCTAAGAAGAAAAGTTTCTCTGTTTGTACATACTGTTTTAAATAACATAATCTGCAATATATATATGTATTTTAATTTTACTGTTCAAGTGTATCTAAACTTCTAGAATTCTGGAATGATTTTTCATTTGTGTTCTTGTGGACCAGCATTACAATTCTTGAATGTCCATTAAAACTTGATTTTTTTTTTTAATATGTTAAGTAGGGAATGGAACATGCACTTTAAATATAGTTAATATGTAATTGGTATTACTTAGGAAGAGGAAAGGAAGTGTCTATCATGACAATAATTATTTTATTTTGTCTGTAGTTAGCATGCAATTCAATATATGGTGAAGTGAAATTTGTGGAGTATCAATGGTATCTTTTAAACCATTTACTAATAGAAAAGTTAATTTACCCATCCCCCAACAGTCTGGATTGTAATATTGAGAAATGACACTAGAGTGTTGTCTTCCTGTCCTTATTTCAGATTTTAAATGTTCCCCTTATAAATAAAGTGGCATGTGAGGCAGAATGAGAAGGAAGCTACCTGAACATATCTTTTCAAATTGTTCTCTGGAGAAGACACAATCTGTCACACAACATTTATTAATGTGATTAGAATATTTTCTGAGGAGAACTAAATTGTACAGCTACTGCTGGCATATACCTTGGAGTTTTGCTTAGAAACGTCATGGCAATCTGGAAAATTGATTGGAATATTCCCTTGAGTTAAACCTTGAGTTTGGTGTTTGAACAATACTCAGTGAAGCTCAACTGTCATTCACAGGAATTCCATTATTTTGGGTTACTACCATAGAATTTTCTTTGGCATTTCTGATTTTGTTGTTGCAGTATTCAGGCATGCATAAAAAGGGCCAAAATTAATCTGGAGTGCAGTAAATGTAACAAATATGGCCTAAATTTCAACCTCATTTTGTATATACCCCATTTTTGTCTTAAAAGCTCTCTTTTCATGTCAGATCAACACTGTCTCCTATGTAAAACTATCATTAAAAAATGAAAACATTTAAGAGTTTATCAATCCCAAAGCTAAATTTATATGCATTAGCTCAAAAGATATGTAACCTTGATTCCAAAATTCAGTGTGTGATTTCTGCCAATTTATTATCACACAATCTAGGAGAATAAATAGGCTGCTCAAAGCAGATGAATGGCTTTGCTTATATAATTATTAAATTAAGAATTTTTAAAATCTGGAATAGATTTCTTGGATTATCTAGTTTTATCCTATGCACAAAACACAACCCATCCTGTAATTTCTATATCAGTGCTACTAAGTAAGGGTGTGTTTATCTGGATCTGCAAGTTACAGTAAGTCGGGGTGGTGGGGTGTGTGGAGCTATAAGAAGAGAAGGAGATATCTGCTTGAAAAGGCTGAATAGTTCTCCAGACTCTTTAAAGGGAAGCACAATCTAGAGGTCTGGCTGAGATGGAGTTAATTTTCTCCATAGCAGCCCTCATAGTGCTTTGTGTTGGTAGCTAGAAAGGTGTTGATAACACACCAGTGTTTTGGCTACTGCTGAGCAGTGCTCACCCAGAATCAAGGCTGTCTCTCCAACATTCGCCCCTCACCAGTAGGCTGGGGGTGGGCAAGATCTTGGGAGGGGACATAGCCAGGACAGCTGACCCATACTGACCAAAGGGATATTTCATACCATATGATGTCTGCTAAGCAATAAAACTAAGAGAAAGGAATAGGGGCGGGGCATTCGTTATTACGACATCTGTCTTCCTGAACAACCACTACGCGTACTGAAGCCCTACTTCCTGGGAAGTGGCTGGACATCACCTGCTGATGGGAAGTAGAGAATAAATCTTTTGTTTTCCTTTGCTTCCGCATGCAGCCTTTCCTTTTGCTTTATTAAACTGCCTTTATTTTGACTCACAAGTTTTTTCCACCTTATTTTCTCCCCTCTCCCCACCCTGCTGAGGATGGGAGTGATAGAGTGGCTTGGTGGGTACTGGGCGTCCAGCCAAGGTCAACCCACCACAAGGGGCATGAGGTTTCTATGTTTAGACCATGTGAATCAAGCACAGTAAATCTAGCTTCAGTCTTGGATTTTGTTGCCCTGTTTGGGAAGTTCTTGGGGGGAGTGGGGAAGTAGGAAAGGGAAGTCTTTGTTTGATTTTTGATTAAATTATGTCTATTGTTAAAAATCTGTTGTCCACAGGAGTACTCGAAGATCATTAATCTTCATATACTACATTAATCTTCAATCACATGAATGGGTCTTTTTAAGCATTACATCATTAGATGTATTTTACAGAGCCTGAATCATTGGTTTATAACTTTTATGATAAAACTGAAAGTGCTATTACACTAGAGGTCTCAGTAATCACTTAAGCTAGCTAATGTCTTCTCCTGTTTCTTTTTTTCACTATTCTGTGCATTCTACCCAGAGATCGTGGTCTAACTCTTGGCTACAGAAATGCAGAAAAAGTAATTTAATTGTCTGTCTTGACCTTTAAGTCTTTTTATTGCTATTGTGTTGCAGGATATATCTTCCTTTCCAGATGTGTGATTTGTATCTGATGATTTACAAAAAACCATGCTGTTGACATATGCCACATCTTATTAAGACAACTCCCTTTTTTCGGGAGGAAGTGCTGCTGTTACTGTATGTGCCATGAGAATATAATGTCATATATTTTATAACCTTTCCTTTCACTGCTGCTATACAAGGATATTGGTGACTGTAAGGAATAAGGTTTACCTTTCCCATTCTGCCATAAACAGTTCGTAATTTTGAACATATGTAGTGTATCATTGGATTTTACATAAAAATGCAAGAATATGTCTTTGAATTCTATAAATCAAGCATCCATATTTTGCAACTAAAGGCGAAAGTGAAAAGTAGTGTCAAAACCGAAAGACCTGCTGCAAAGATATTTTAATATTAAAATCAGGAAAGATACTAATTTTTAGAAAAATTGAATTATCTTAATTTTCTGAAACACGATTCATAATGAAATGCATTAATTTAATCCTTGGCTTAATTACATTGACGTTCACAGTGTGATATGTAAATCTAATTCTACTTTTTCTAATAGGAGTGCAGTTCACCTTCTACAGCTTTCATTTGGAGGATCATCATGACTACTTACTAATAACAGAGAATGGCAGTTTCACACAGCCATTAGCACGTCTGACTGGCTCAGAGCTTCCTTCACCGATCAATGCTGGTCTATATGGAAATTTCAGGGCTCAGTTGCGCTTTATTTCAGATTTTTCAATATCATATGAAGGATTTAATATTTCTTTCTCTGGTAAGGAAATACCTGTAATACCTGGCTCCTGAAAAAGATTTTTTCAGTATTTTATGTAAAGAGGAAAAAAAAAAAGTTTAAAATTGAAGTGATTTTGATGAATACATATACTGAATCATAAAATTATATAAGTTGTTTCCTAAGCACAACAATTTCAAAGCAAGCAAACCTCTGTGCCTCTGTAGAGACATTTCTGCTACATGATAAAAAAGATGTCAGTTAACTGTAAGACACATTATCAAGCGAGGGGAGGAAACAGAAGTAGTCTAATTTCAGTTAGTGAAATTCCAGATAGGCCCAAGTGTCAATTATTTAGGTTTTTATGCTGTGTCATAGTTTTAATTTGTTTTATGTACCTGGGACATTTATGGCTCTTACAAGAGTGATAAAGCATGTTGTGTTATGCATCTTAAAAATGTTGTGAATGTATTCCTTAGTCTTATGTTTTAATGTAGTATAATTGCCAATTTAACATTCATGTATTCATTTTGTTTTTAAATCTGAAATCTGTATTGGTAGTCAGGTGGAAATATACAGAAACTACTAGGCTGCAAGATTACAAATATGACTGACAGAAAACATGTTGTTCTCACTCATACAAGCTGACTTGCTCTCTTGTTTTCAGAGTATAATCTTGAACCTTGTGAAGATCCTGGGATCCCACAATTTGGTAACAGAATAGGATTTAATTTTGGAGTAGGAGATATTCTGACATTCTCCTGTTCATCTGGATATCGTTTAGAAGGAGCTTCAGAGGTTATTTGTCTTGGTGGTGGCCGACGAGTATGGAGTGCACCTCTGCCAAGGTGTGTGGGTACGTGGTCAGCTGCTTTCATTTGCTTGTATGTGTAGTCATTGTCCATGGATTTGCAGATTTATAGCATGGAAAAGCATGGTAATACACCTCTTACTTTTTAACGTACTTTCATATTCTCCATATCTCCTTAGTCAAATTTATTTAATCTTTTCTTAATATATTTAGTATTAGATCTATCAGTGGACTTCATACTCTGTACTTGAAAGCATTTCAAGCTAAGGGCACAATGCTTACTCTTCTTATTTTGATTAATAGGTTAGGAAAACTGGGTATAAATTTAAATCAGCATTTATCAGTTCAGATGCCTAATAATTGACTCCTTTTTGTCAATGCAAGCTTCCAAGTGATACCTGTATTACAAAATCGTGTAAATGTAGTTAGAGCACTTAAACTAGAGTTATTTCATAAAACTAGGTCCATGTATAGGAGTGTAGTCAATGTCGGCTTCTTATGTAAGTTAGAGTAGAGAACCATATCTTCAGAATATCCTCAGAATATCCTCAGAACAGTTGTGCTGTTTTTAAAATGATAGCTAAGATAACTGAGAGGAAACACTTTCTGATGGTTCCTAACACTGTCCACTCACTGTAGAGGTAGCCTACATATGTAGCTTTGACTAGAAACTTAACTTTTAATGGCTAATGTTGTCTGAACTGAGTTCTTCCTAGATGTCTTCATTTTCAGCTCTATTGAGAACTGTTAAAACAACAACAACAAAATATGTAAAAAGTAGGATAGTTACTTAAGTGTCCATATTTTTTTTTATTTATTTAGGAGTATATGCTATATGGAAAGGTTTATATATGAAAATATCTGTATCAATGTGCATTTGAAATCTTTTATTTTTTCATACTAAATTGTATGATAGTAAAGCAAGTTTCTTTCAGAATCTGATTGTATAATAACTATTAATTGATTATGTGCTTGCTTTTATCTAGTGTTAGTTACCATATCATAATTTTCATGCTTACCTTGGTATAAAAAAAGTTCTGAATTTGGCATATGCATAAGCGACATTCATGTATGTGTCTACAGAAGAGATGGTTTAGAAGCTGAGTTAGTGTAGTGCTTGAATAAAAGTTATTTTTGTGTTGGGGTTGATGAATTTTTAATCATAAGAATAATAACGAATGCATGCATAGTTGTGAAAACAGGCTAAATTTTAGTAATAAATTTCTGGAGGTGCTAGTATACTGCAAATGAATTGGTAAATTATCAGTAAAGTAGAACTTGCACAGAAGCATAACAAAAAAATTGCTATTTAGGTTTCATGACATAGAAAATAATGTTTACGTTTGTGTGTTTGGGGGGGGGGGGGAAAGAGTAAAGCTGTAACATAAGGAATAAATTATTTTCCAGTCAAAGTATTTTCTCCTTATCTTTGAAAAGGAAAAATAATCTCCATTAGCATGACTTAATCAGCCATTTTCGCCCCAATACATATTAAGCCTTTGTCAATTTTGTGCTTAATTTGTATGCCATAATAATGAAATTCAAACAACTGGAGAGTAGAAATTCCTGTTGACCACTTTTATTGGATTCAGAAATTTACATATTGTTACTGTTGCTCATGTTTGCCATTTTCTGCCAAAGTGATTCATGAGCTTTAATGCTTCTGATATCATATACACTTTCACCTACACACAACCTCAATTGGGAACCAACCACTGTTCATAGTATTTGTGTTCAACTTGTCAATACAAGAATACAATACAAGAAAGACACAGATAAACTGGAAGAAGTTTGGTGGTGGGCCACTGATCCAGTGGCGAAAGGTGAGAGAAATGTGTCTTTTCAGCCTGAAGAAGAGACAGCTTCGTGAGAACCTAATAGCAGTTCTCAATAGCTGTGAGGAGATCATTAAGAGGATGGAGAAAAGTTCTTCACAGTGCTTTATGACAGAAAGATGAAAGGGAAAGGCATAAATTGAAATAAGAGAGTTTCAGACTGGGAATAAGTGAAACCTTTCCACAAAAAAAATGTTGAGTAGTGGAACATATTGCCCAAAGAGGTTGTGCAGTCTCCATCCTTGGAGGTTTTTAAGATCCAACTGGTTAAAACCCTGAGCAACCTGGTCTGATTTTCTATATTTCTGTTTATTTAGCTGGTTGTGTTAAATGACTAATAGCTTCAAAGTTGATAAACTGTTAAAGAATTAATACTACTATTTGTAAATCCTGATGAACACGATAATTACAAATATCCACATTCACTGATTACATGGTTGGTAGGTGTTCACACAAATACATATATATGTCTTGTTTATATATCTGTACCTCATTCCTAATATCCTAAAGTTACCTTTATAGTAAATGTGTATTCTCAATATAGTTAAAAGAGTCCACTATATGATTCAGCTCATTTTGGGGTATTGTATTGTGAATTGTATAACTTGTATTTCCAGCATAGGTATGGTAGTTTTAGTTAACTAACAAATAATATTAACATACTGTCATTGTTTTGTTTTGATTTGGTTTGGTTTTTGTTGGCTGTTTTTTTGGTGTCTAAATGAATGTTCCTTTTCAATACATCTAAGCTTTGGATAGTCCTAAGTAATCAACACTTTCAACACTGTATTAGGGGCATATCTCCAGCTTGTGTTACAGAGCACAGGTATCATCTTAAGTTTGCGAATATGCAGTACTTTTCATAGGGTTGTAGTGCCTCTGAACTGGTTCTGATGCATTTAGAGTTCAGATGTCTCTGCCTAATGCTCTTTATAATTTTCAATGCCATAGTTAGCTTACAAGAAGCCAGTTTGAATTTCCCTGTAACTGTGTTATAGAAAAGAACAAACAAGAGCAACTGGTGCTTTATAGGAAAAATAATGAAATAGATAAAATTAAACTTTTCCGATAATCAAAAATGGAATGAAGATGATTAAAGATCTGTAAGAATACTGTCATTCCTTAGTTTCATGCTTTCTTTTCATGCTTTATTCAAATAATAACCAAATGCAATGTCCATATTTAGCACACACACTGCTTTCTTGGAATTACATCTATTTCTAGTGAAATGTAGAAAGTCGTCTCTCTTATGCCAGGATTTCTCATGTCTTTTTTTCTCTCCCCTGCCTCTTCTGTTTTCTTTTTTCTTTCCTTTTCCTTTTTCTTCCTTCCATTATAAGGCTGCCAAATTGCATTACCTTTCATTATAACTATCGTGTCAGAATTTATAACCCATAATTGTTTCTATGTCTATGTAAAGAAGAGAATCTAGTCTCTTCATAGCTTCCCAACTGTGTAAGGCCTTTTCCTGGCTTTCTCAGGGCTGTACAATTTTTTTCCAGTCTGCTAAACCTTAGCAGGAAGACACTGACTTTAAAATTTTGTTTTCTTCTGCTTATATGCTACTTCCACTTATATTTCTCCTTATAACATTTTTTGTCCATTTTTCTCAGTATGTCCTAAACAGCTAATGTCAGAGTCTCTGATGTGCTGGTCATACAGATTTCTGAGGAATTATACCCCTTACAATTATGAAAAGCAGACAAACAAACATAAAAAACCTACAGGCAAATCCACTCATTTATGTCATGTTTATTGCATACTTTTCAGATAATGTTGTATATGGATCTTTGCTGGTAAAGATTTTTGCTAAGTTGGTAGTTTTTTTCCTGTTTACCGACATAGCTTCTTTGCCAAGCTTGAGTTAAGGTGCTTTTCAGGGAATACCTGGGGAGTGAAAAATAGAAATGTCTGAAAGGTTATATTGTATGAGAGAAAAAATAAATTAAATGTTAAACTGAAACACAGTTATGCAACCAGTGAAGTGAAGGTTCTACCACAGATATGTCTGCAGTAATTGCAAGGTCCCTTAATTAGCAGCCATTAGCTACCTTCTGCACATCTTATTCCATATTGCCATTAGAGTTGTGCTGCATAGCTTTATCCGTTTCTGTGCATAAACAAAATTTAAGGTAAAGGTTGGTTTTAACATTTTGGGTTTGAAAAGGTGTTCTTTTGCTAGTTTTAGTTGAGTTTTCTTTTAATATGTGCAATATTTTGGCAGCATGAATGCTGAGCTTAAGGACTGTAATATTGACTTGTAAATGTGTCACTGATTCCTTTCAGAACAAATTAATCTTAATCTTTCGTTTGTCAGAAGTAAATTTATTCCTTTATTCCTTTAAGTATTTCTCCTGTCTTTTTAAAATATGTTGTGTTTCTATTATTTTCTTCAAGGACAGGGTATCCTGAAAATACAGCCATTGAGGGCTCACCATCTGTTAGTATAATGGCATTATAATGTGATAAGCACTTTCTTAACATTTCTTATGTGTTCTAATATTTTACAGAAAGTTTTAACTGTTTCCATTCACTGTGTGGAAATTTTCACTAAGTTCCAACAGTTCTCAGGTTATTTTGTGTTTGTTTTAATTTTGGGTTTTCATGTTTTGTGGGGTTTTTTGTTTGTTTGCTTGCTTGTTTGTTTGGGGTTTTTTATGAGAAAGTTATAGTTAGTTTAAAGGCAAATTGTGCACATTGGTTGTTTAAATTCTCCTGATACAGAATATGTATTTGTTAATACATTTTACCTTGTTAATACTAATGCAGAAGCTCATTTGTCATGCTGTTTCTCCATCCTCCTTTGGTCAGTTGTGGTACAGGAGCATATGGGACTCATTCCTGTTCTTGTCAGCTGGAGATATTAATTATGAAAAATGATAGTAATAATGTAAATAATTATTTCTAACAGTGATTTCTTTCTTATTTGGCCATTTTAGTAGAAACATGAACCCGTTGTAAAATTATGTGTAGATCTTAAATACAGGACCTTCCCAAATCTGGCAATACTATCTTTCATTACAATATAAACAATGCAGTCAGATAACAGCCAAGAAGGTATGTGCAAAATATATTGAAAGTAGATTTAATACACAGACAGCCACATGAATCTTTTGTTGTTCAGATCAACTCTGGTGTGGATGAATGTACTGCAGATACATACTTGATAAGATATTGCAGTTATTCATTTTTGGTTCCATGAAAGGAAATCTGGTCTTTTGGAACAGTATAAAATAAAAATAAAAAACACTATTCTTACTGATCGAAGAAGACTATGTTCCTCTCATTTTCTTCATCAATATAGGGTTCCCTGTACTTAACTATCAGGATACCAAAACGACCTGGAAAACTTTTGATGACTCATAATTGAGATTATTCAAGAATGCTTCAGTCACAAACAACTTAAGCCTTTCAGGATTGTCTTGTTATGCTCTGTTTTGTTGTCTTGTTTTGACAAGACTATATTTTCTTGCTTACGTCTCCCATCAGTTGAAGAGATAGAATTTCTGAAGATTAACAGTTTTATGAGAAACAGTTTGTTGAGCACTGAATTTAGATACACTTTCTGAAATTACTGTTGATTTGCAGTCTACTACCACTGTTGGTTAAAGATAAGATCCTTTTTAGAATGCTTCCACTTACCTGCCCAGTCAAGCTTCTGCAATGCACTTAGTCTCCTAACCAAGAGATCTTTTCAAAATACAGAACTGCTATTTGTAGCTCTTATCTTTTGATTCCGAGGGAATGTCTTGAATAAAACAATGGCTGAATTTCAATCTGTATCAGCATATCACATTTATTTGTTTGATAATTATTTATGGTGAGTGTTTCAGCAGCTGAATTGTGAGAAACCTTGCAAAATTCTCCTAATACAGGATATTTTAAAAGAAAAAACCATTCGTTGAAGAATTGTTTTCAAATGGTTGAATTACCCAAACAGATGCATTTCATTCCTTGGTTAAAACAACAATGGCATTTTACATGATTACAGAATTTAAATATACTAATAAACAGTAGTTTAAACTCATCTGTTTAATTATGGAAATGTGCAATGAACACACACTCATAACCAAAAGCATAACAGTTATTTTTTATAAATAGGTCATTATATCAGTATTTTCCTTTCATTATTTTGTATTTTCCTTTCATTATTTTTCTTTGAAGTTTTGTTTATTTTCCTTTCTAATACTGAAATGATGCTATATTTCTGGTAAAGTCCAGAAACAGTGATTTACTTCAATCTTAATGTTACATCATTGTACTTTATATAAGGCTGAATTAAAGTTTTTGTGGAAACATAGCTGGATGTTGGAATATTTTCCCTATTTCTTTTTTTTTTTTTTCCTACAAGCAAAGGATGTGTAGAATAGGTTCTAAGCTTCAGCTGAAATAAATGTTTTTTTAAAAAAAAACAAAAAACTTTGTAACTAAAACAACCTGAATTCCATCTTTGTGCAATAGGGAATGTTACTAAAATGAAACATTAAGGCAGTGCAGAAATGTTTGTAATTTCTGGTAACAGCTCTAAGTATGTTTTTAAAAGATGGTCACAGACTTTCTGTTCCTCTGTGATTTTTCCTCTACTTCTGAAATAATGTTTTGTCTCTTCTTTTCTCTCTTCTATATTTCCTTCTTCACACATTTTCCCTTAATTTTGTCTGGTTTATCTCTTCAGTGTCTTTTTTCTGTCACTCACTGTAATGTCTGTTAAAATGCTTTTCCAAACACTTTAAACAAAATACATGTGTTTAATATTTGTATTTATTTTAAACTTAAGAACCTAGTTAACATTTTTTCCCCCAACACTTTTTTACTCAGCACTTACCTGCACATTGAAGTATTATGGTCTTTTTTGATTTATGCTAGAGTATTAACATCAAAGAATAGAAGTCAACCATAGGTTACCTGAAGTTCTGTGTAATTTTAAGCAACATAGCTGTCTGTTCATGTTTACAAATAGAAGTGGAGATTGGCAGATCTATTTATGGTACAGTTTGGAAAGTCTTATAATATTAATTGCCCATCTTCCCTGTTTGATTCTATACTTACTCAGAATTATACTGCTGGGTTTTGTGTGTGTGTTTGGTGTTTTGTGGTTTGTTTTCTTTAAAGTCATAATTTGCACTGACAGGAGGCAAGCAGAGAAGCAAGGGACTAACTGTTGGTTTTGTGAGAATCCCTCTGAGAAGTGTAGAAAAGAAGCTACTGTTGTAGGCTGCAGTGTGTGCTTCTGTGGAACTGTAATGATATAACTGAATGCTATGGGAGAAATTATTTTACACTTTGGTTTTCAAGACTGCTGTTACTACACTTGCTTTCTTGTCTGTTAACACAAGGGTTGAGATCATACATAGAATCACAAAATGGTTTGGGTTGGAAGGGACCTTTGAAGATAATCTATTCCACCCCTCTGCCACGGGCAGGGACATCTTTCACTAGATGAGGTTGCTCAAAGCTCCATCCAACCTGACCTTGAACACTTCCAGTGGTGGGGCATCCACAACCTGGCACACAACATTCTCCCTCTATATTAAGAAAAGTACAATCAGATAGATGAATATTATGACATGAACAATTGCCTTATTTTTAACAGAAAACATAGTGTGGTTCTTAAATATTAGTTAAAAATGTCCTAACAGTGGGCTCACTGCTGCATTCAGATTTAATAAAAATTGCTTTGAATTACAGTTCTGACAAAAACACAGTTCTTGGATCAACTTAATACCATAAATACTTTGTGCCTTTTGACTTTCCTATCTCTCTGAAATAGTAAAAGATATCCCACAAACTTGAAATTATTCATCATCTTACTCTTCTATGTGTTGTAATTCAAACTGACCTATGCATCTTCAGAGTAGCAAATACCCATTTATTTCAGAATAAAATAAAAGGATAGACATGGTCATGTAGCCTAGGTAGTTTTCCACTTCTGCCTAGATTACATGTATCCAGCTGTTCTAAGACATAGTGATGACATCTGATTTGTTTGGATACTTGTTCTGTATCACTATTGAATTAAACACAGTCATCAAGCAATTCTTCTTCTTTGATCTGTGCCTGATTTGGCTTTCTGCACAATATTTGTTCTAGCTGCATACAGAAAGAATAGTGAATTAATGTTTTTTTGTCATGTAATGTATAAATTTCATATACAAAATATATATTTCAATATCTTGGATTTCACTCAAACAAGTCTAGTGAGGGAATTATAATAGTGCTAATCATAGAATCATAGAATCATAAAATCACTAAGGTTGGAAAAGACCTCTAAGGTCATCAAGTCCAAACGTCAACCCAACACCCCCATGCCCACTAAACCATGTCCCTAAGCACCTCATCTACATGTCTTTTAAATACCTCCAGGGATGGGGACTCCCCCCCTTCCCTGGGCAGCCTGTTCCAAGGCCTGACCACTCTTTCAGTAAAGAATTTTTTCCTAANACACTGCTCATGACCAGTCTCCAACTGGATTTAGCTCCATTGACCACAACTCTCTGGGCTCGGCCATCCAGCCAGTTTCTTACCCAACAAAGAGTTTACATGTCTAGGCCGTGAGCCGCCAGCTTCTCTTGGAGAATGCCATGGGAGACAGTGTCAAAATAATATATTTTAAAATAGATACCTAGATTGCTTAAACATCTTTTCAAACCATTAGAAGTACAACATAGTTTTGCACAATACAATTTCTTATTTTGTGAAATTAGAAACCAATTAATTTCCCATGTTAAAATAACTGGAGTGAATTCTCATAGTACTGGTAAAATAAATGGCAAGAATATTGAAGTGATCCTGAAAACAAACATAAACCCAGAAAATTTAGTGTTATAGTTAAATTTAAAATTAATCTAAATCTGTTAAAAAGAGGAAATGCTGTTATTCTTGCACTATAATGACCGCATATCAAGACTAAATGTAAAAGGAAGGAAAGAATTGTAATAGTTTGTCAGTGTTAATTTAAAATACCAGTTACCTCAATGCTAAAAATGTCTTAATTAAAATTATCTAAGTACTCTAAAATACAATAGTAAGTGAAAGTTAGTTATTAGTGCCAAATTTAGTATTGCCACAAGTTTTTATGTTTGGGGAATTTTTGTGATTAAACTTAATTACCAAAGTCCTCATTTATATGTTGTTTTTTTTTTTTTTTAAATAATAACAATATTACTTGGAAACACTTTCTAATTTTTATTTTTAACTCTTAATCTTAAACCCATTTCATTCCCTTTTCCTTCCTTTTATTTTTTTCTTTTTTTCCCTTGGGAGTTACTATTTTTCAACTTGTTTATTAATTTTTTTTTTCCTGTTGTTTAGCTGGTAGATATAGCATTACTCTTTTTCTACTGTAATTTATACCATTGACTATGTTGTTTATTTTGGTAAATTGCTATTACAGAAAAATTATCTTTTTTCATTAATCTCTGTGAAAATATGTGTATCTGCATGTATGTATATTTATACACTTGCATGTATATATATATACACATATACACTTCTAGAATGCTTTTACTTTAATTTAATTTGCAAGTTTTTATGAATTTGTGTGTTGGAGAAGTAAAAACAAGTATATTTCCTCCAAAACAAAATTCAAGATCCTTTAAAACATTGTAATTACGGAATGTGCCATTAATATGTTTATAACTCTCCATATTATTTATCATACTCTTATTAAGGTATTGCAGCAATTTAGTAATATTCTTGTAGCCTTCAATCACTGTCATGAACGTATATTTAGAACTAGATTTTAGATATCATTAAATGTTAATAATGTTGAACTCGGTTGCATTAACATGCCCATTATCACCATTACTAAAAATATTTATGTTTTCCATTAAAATATACCTTAACATTTTCTTTTACTTGCAGCTGAATGTGGAGCGTCCACGACAAATAATGAAGGAATCTTATTGTCCCCCAATTATCCTCTGAACTATGAAAACAACCATGAATGTATTTATAGCATTCAGGTGCAAGCAGGAAAAGGAATCAATATTTCTGCCAGAACATTTCATTTAGCCCAAGGAGATGTTCTTAAGGTATGTAATCATGTAACTTATTTCTTATTTATAAACTTATAGTTCCTCATATTATTGAAGTTTATCTGTCTGTGATAGTACAGTATCAGGTAAGCTTATATTAAGCACCTCTTAGAAAGTACATAACTAAACCAATTTCACTTCTAAAAAGTTAAAAATTACGCAACCTGAGGTCTTTCCATAACCTGTTCCTTAAAACATATATTTTTCTGACCACATATAGTTAAAAAAGATATTGAAACTGCAAATCAGATGTTGCCTTAATGTGTATTTTTATTATATTCTTAGTGTTAAATATTCATCAATTACATCTTTTGTAAATGCTGTTTTCTTCCTCAGTATCTTCATAACTTGAGCTGTGATGTAAACATGATAAATATTACACCCAGAAGCTTAATTTAATACACTGTCTACACACTACATTTTGTACATGAGATTTACACTTTAAATGACTCTAATCTTGTGTGGTATGTAACATCTTCTGCAAAATGATAATTACAGCAATTACATGTGAAGAGAATTTTTGCATTAAACAAAGAAACAACAAAGGGAAAAATAAGATACTAGAACCTTCCAGAGTTTTATAGAGCAATTTCACCCTATAAATTCAATAGCATTTACTTTGTTCATAGATTTGTTCACAGATTTTATTACTGTATTCCCCAAAATATATATTTCCAGATGCTTAACTAACTACATATTTAAAGCTGATGATGGTCAGGGTGAGTGTCTTTTAGCGCATACCATCTAAATGCAATAAGATATCCATAAAAGGGATTAAATAATTGTCTAATTTTTCAGAATACTCAATTTAATTAAACTTGCCTCTCAGAAACCAAAGGAATGAGAGGTACCATACCAATCATGTTTGATTTTTTTTTTTTTCTACCATATTCTGCCATGTAGTTATTAAAATGAGAGGTATTATGGAAATATATATTTCTAAGAAACAACTATGATTCAGACTGGGTTTTACCTCATCTAACTTTAACCATCTGAGCATTAGGTTAGGATTTCTGTCATTAGTTGTCAGACACAGGCACTTCCAAAAAGGGGTTAGTAATACCTGAGGCATAAGCAGACCTAGACAACCAATGTAAGATGAAATCAAGCAGCAGGAAGAAAAATAAGATGGTTTTAAATAAAAATAAGTATTATGTTCTTAAAGCAAAACACAATCAAAACAAAATAAACCAAAGGCTGCTAGATACCCAGCACGCACAGGTATGTTTATTTTATTTTGGCCTCACTGCTTACATCAGAACCAAGTAGATATCTTTTAATTTTTACATTAATTAATACAGAAATATTTAATTTGAAAGTTGCTTAGCATTTTTTAACATATAAATAGCATGGCAAAAAACAAACAAAAAACCCCAGTTATTTAAGTTACCATTAGAACATCCAGATAGTGTATTCAGGTATGTCATTTTAACAGTTTTGAAATTTCTTAATGAAGCAGAAAAATTAGTAAAGTTATGGTAAGGTTTTTAAATTAACCAAGACTAGCATAAGATTTGAAGTCAGGTCTTACATTTGAACTTGAATCCTGTCGTGGTTTAACTCCAGATGGCAACTGAGCACCACACAGCCGCTCGCTCACTCCCCCCTGGTGGGATGGGGGAGAGCATCGGAAGGCTAAAAGTGAGAAAACTCATGGGTTGAGATAAAGACAATTTAATAGGTAAAGCAAAAGCCACGCACGCAAGCAAAGCAAAACAAGGAATTCAATCACTGCTTCCCATGGGCAGGGGGATGTTCAGCCATCTCCAGGAAAGCAGAGCTCCATCACGCTTTACGGTTACTTGGGAAGACAAACGCCATCCCTCCAAACATCCCCCCCTTCCTTCTTCTTTCCCCAGTTTTATATGCTGAGCATGACGCCATATGGTATGGAATATCCCTTTGGTCAGCTGGGGTCAGCTGTCCCAGCCGTGTCCCCTCCCAGCTTCTTATGCACCCCCAGCCTACTCGCTGGTGGGGTGGTGTGAGAAGCAGAAAAGGCCTTGACTCTGTGTAAGCCCTGCTCACCAATAATGAAAACATCCCTGTATTATCAACACTGTTTTCAGCACAAGTCCAAACCATAGCCCCAGACTAGCTACTATGAAGAAAATTAACTCTATCCCAGCCAAAACCAGCACAATCCTTATCCACCCAAATCACTATCCTAATATTTCTGTCCACATTTTTTATGCCCGTCCAATAAAATTATGTGGCTGCATTTTCCTCAAGATTTCTTAGGTTGAAACCATTCAACTCTATTTTCTTAGTGTAAAAGTCATAACACTTGTAGGGAGGAAGCTACAGTTATATACAGTTACATAAACTTTTATATAGATATAAATGAATATGAATATAGTGATTCAAACTTTTTTCTTCTTTATTTCTTCCTCAATCATTTAATGCACATACAATTTTGAAAAGATCTATGCACTTATGATTTCTCATGTGCCATTCCAACCATGTGCACTACAGACATTTAAGTTTAGCTAGAAAGTGTTAATTCAGAGGCTTATAAATTAAAATTATACTTTATTATTGCTACTCAATTAATGTGAACGTAAGAGTAATGCCAAATTAATTATAAATGGAGAGAGGCCACCATTCATCTGTAAATGTCAGTGGCAGAAATATTTGCTGTGTTTTGCAGGTGTGTTAGATGAAAGTAATATTTAGCAATTAGAGTGTGTGTTTTTCAAGTCAGCAGCCTTGTATTATAATAATGAGCTGAAGTTCCTCCCAATCTATTAAAAAAACCCTACAAGAAGTATTCTTTATTATGATTATCACTTTTTTCAGCCTATCTGATGTTGTAGCAAGACAGAGGCACTCAACCCTTAATAGGAATGATATCTGTGGAACCCATCGTGTCTCTTCTTGCCTCATCTCTCAGATGAAGCTCTTACAAATTGTCTTAATCCCATCAGACTCTTTTTTCATGTGTTCATTTGATAAAGGAGTCTTGTTTCGGGAAATACAAAGCAGCAGTCACACATTCCCAAACTTTTCTCATGGAACCAGTTCTGAAGTTTTCTGTTGACTCCTATTATTACTGATTACTCCTCATCTCCAGGAGCTGAAAAAGAATCAGTGGAAGATTTGGTGTGTGACTGACTTGGGACTATGCCTAGTATCTAGTGTTAATATCTTCAAGATCAGGAAAATAGCCTTCGTTATCCACATTTTTTTCCTGTATTCTCTTAGACTGATTTACATTAATCCCAGTAAAACATCTTTGAAAATAAGTTTGCAGGAACTTCCTCTTATTTTTGTAGAACTGGTAACTAAAATGAAAAAAGGGAAGATGCTGCCTAATTTGCCTTTTTTGCTGACTGTGGAGAATACACTTTTGGCTACGGGAACAGGACATTAGCTTTATACTTTAACTTTAGTTTTAAGTGAACCGATAAAAGTCAACAAATGCTGTAAACCTGTATAATTTATATCACTACTTTGTAAATATATATAAACATTAATGCCTTGACCAAACTCTAAGAAATCTCTAAAGTAAGTAAAGAATAATGAAGGCTTCTGGAATGAAAAATGACAATGGAAGGAAGTTAAGTTAAAAAAAAAAAAAATTTGTTATCCAGTCTTACAGCAAAAATACAGTGAATACACAGTTCCCTTTTAACTATGAACTAGGGAGGGTAAGGAATTCACCATTTGGAAACCAAGACATTTAAACAATAGCTTCCAGACAGGGTGTCCTTTCCCCAAACATAAATGAAACAACCCCATAATATTTCATGGTTAAAGCTCAGTTTTTTAGGTACAGACTTTGATTAAGAAATTGATAATGCATCTCTGTTCTTCAGAACTCATAGATGAAAACGTTGGCAAAGAAGTTAATCATGTACTTTGTGTTACTTTTTTTATCGATTACTAGAGATATGCAGATAAAATTCCATTCAAAGTCTGAATAGACTGAATATTCTGGTAAACTTTTGATATGCTGTTTAATCAAGTCATGGGGTCTGTTACTTACCACATGAATTAACTGACCATGGATCAAATTTATACCTGACAAGCACTGTGATTGAAACAATGAGGCAGCTGGACTGGGAATACAGCATCAGAGGGAAACAGCATATTTAACAAAATAAATCACCACCCTTACTGTTACTCCCCAGGCAGAGAGGGAGGAGTTCCCATTTATCAATTCTGAACTGGTATAGACCAGAGGTTTCAGAACATATAATTTGTTTTCCATTTGCTTCATTTAGTATATCATCCTGAAAACATGACTGAGAAATAGGTAATAAATGTAGGGGACAAAAAAAACCCCCAAACATATGGGCCCTCTTCTGTCTTTATATTAGTGCTTCTATTTGCCTATGATAAAAATGATATATTTGACAGGGTGTTGACAGCCTCAGCTCTGAGCTGCTGATTTTATGTTATTTCTTTTTAAAAAGGCACAGATCTTCATATCCATATGCCTTTTATGTTTCAATGGCAAATCTCAAAAATAGTTTGAGTAAAATGTACAGATTTAATACATTCATTTTATACTATTCCCTTGATAAAATTTTATGAAGTTAAATAAGTTAGCAGAAAAAAGGCCATTAATTTCCATTTAAAATTTGTTGATAATAGAGCCCCTCAAAAGCTTAGGAAGTTTTATTTATTCTCTAACTGTAAATGCAAACATAACCCCTCCTCCCCAAATTAAACATTACATCTATCAGTTCAAATCATATTTATGTAAACAGTGTTCACTATTAGCATCCTTCCCTTTAACATTTAAAAATATCATTGTAATATGAAGACCATTAATGCAATTTTCTGTGCCTTTGCTCCTCTTTATGAATTAATAATTTAAGAGATCAGACCTTTAAATAGCTGACAAAGATGGACATCTGTTTTCCAAATAGATTGTCACTGGCATATTCAGGCATTATACAGTCATGAATCAATTTTCTTTGCATTAATGCTACAGGATGACTTTAAGGAAAATGCATCCAACCAAATATTTTCATAATGATTATTCTTGGCCATACATTTAGCACCCAACTGACATAAATCCAGATGCACTGGCAAAGCCTTACGAAAGAATATTCCTACATTAAAAATAAGATAATAGTGCTACCTTAATTTGCATATAGTCTTGTCTTCTGGATCAAATTCTGAAGCTGAACTGCTAACTCATTCAAAATCTTTAGCAAAACTCCCTCCTATTTTAGGAAGGTTAGAAAGAAAATGCTGTTTCTGCAAATCTCACAAGAGAATGTACGCTGTTACCACTTTCTTTGCAACTTAAATACATTTTAAAAAAATAAAGATAGTTTTGGAATAGAATTAATAACTGTATCATTTAAATTACATCTAAAAGTTTCTATTTAGTGCCCATTAACTTGAATGAAGCACAAAAAAGACAATGTGACTTAAATTGAGAATTAAACTACAAAATATGCATCCATTTATTTACCTAAGGGAGACTTCACTATCTCAAGAAGAGGGGTATATGTTACTCTGAATATTTGAAAGTCAGCAACCAAAAGGAAAAAAAAAAAATTAATGTTCAAATGAATCACATCCCTCCCTCCTTTAAACGCAGTTCTCCTACTCAAAGAATCATAGAGTTTCAGAAGTGTTAGGGTACTTTAAATTTTGTTCCTTCATAGAAATGATGTAGGCTTAGAAGTATTATACAGTGGGACAGCTAGTTAGCCCATAAAGTAGAATTACTGTCAACTCTGGAGAGATGTCAGTGTGCCAGTGTGAAAGGTTTAATATGGTAAGACAATTAACAAAAATGGCAATAAAGTATGTGTGGGAAAATTCTAACATGAAGAAATTTGTATCATGAAGTGGCTTATTAGAAGTTCTGGTGAGACATTGAGAATAGTTGGTATAACTTATTAATAGTTTCCTTTGGTTAATTATTAGTGATATACAGCAGGAAATGGATTACTCTTATGTAGTGTTTAAAAATAAAATAAATCCTGAATCCTTGGGTGCTGTTAGCTATAAGTAGCTTGGAGAGATTAGGAGAAAGAGCATCAAGTTCAAGCTGGGTTTTCTTTAAGTCTGTCATGATGTAAATATCTCTGTAGGATAGCAGTAATTCTCCTGGAATTAACTTTTTTCTTTCGGTTACCAAAACAAAACTAAAAAAAAAACTAATTTTCTGTGTTTTTTTTCCTGGCTTGATTATTGATATCAGTATGGTTTTAAAGAAGTTTTAAATAAAATTAAGACATCAATTTTAATACTAATATATATATTTTAAAATTACTTTTTAGTTGATAATCATTAATTGTGTCTCTTTTTCTTTGCTTTCACTTCTTATTTTCATTCTGTTTAAGGACATTGGCATTTAAATATGAAGTTTGCTTGGAATTTACTTGCTAGTTTCAGTAAAAAACCAAGGAATGATACCAAGTCATTTTGCTGTGCTTCTTAAAATGCTGTACAATTATTTATTCATTAGAGATGGCTAGAAATAACTTGTTTGTTTTATTTCAGCATATCATTAAATATAAAGTCTTTATTATTACTTGAGACATGAGGATTTCTGCAAAATAGGATTTACGTGTATAAGTCATTCTCACAGATGGGGAGCAGGCATCATAATATTTCACATTCTCTTTGTTGTCTTACTGGTGTATTTTTGGTGGTGTATTTTTTTTTAATTTCATTGCGGTATAGATTCCTGTTTACAAATGCAAGCTTTGATTACATTTCAAATTAATACAATTAGATCTTATTTTGAACTGGAGACAAATCCCTATTTTTTTTACTAAAGCTTTAGAATTTCCCTATATTGCAATTTGAAAATTATTCAGGGGTCAATTTACTGATTTGCAAGTGAAATTTTTCTTAAAACTCATTATCAAAGTTTTATTTATTATAGAAGTCACTAAATAAATCCTACAGGACAGAGTGGTTGGGTTAGCAATTATTGTTAAGTTATAGTTTAACTATTTTTAGGAATGGTAGGAATGCAACAACCTGTGATGTTTTAAAGCAACCAAGCTTGTAAGGAAATTTGCTGAGAATTATTCAAAGGGTTTTTTTATATATTTAGTAGTCTGATAGAAGTTTCTGTTTCAAATATGGAAAAGAACAACTCCTGAAAAAAAAAAAAAGTTCTGTATTCCAATTTACATATAGATTACATTACTCTTTCAACTTACAGAAACAGTTGTTCAATTGATTTTATTTCCTAGTCTCCTTTTACTTTATAGTTATATTTGAACCTCTCTTTACATAGAAAAAAAAAAATCAGAGGTTTATTTAACAAGCCAAAGTTAGGGAGATGTAAGCTTTTCTATTATGCCACCTCAGTGACTTGACACAGCTACACAAAATAGGTGTTTGCTAATAGGTTGTGACCAGTGTTGCAATACTGGCAGTGAAAAAGAAAACACAGATGTTTAAAAACACTGAGCTGATATCGCACCCCTGCCCACTTCTATTGTTATGCAAAAAAAGAAACGGACATATTTTAAATTGTGCATTTGAAGAAGCACTACAATTAAGTCAACTTAACTCAAAAGAGGCAAACAGCATATCCAAATAGTACTTTGGGTTGACTGGCAATAGATCTCCCTTGGCAGAGCTGTCCTCCCTCTTAGCAGAGATGTGCAGAATTATTTTGTGAATCAAATACCTCTTTTTTTTTTCTTTATAACTGTAAAACTTGTGTTTGTTTTGCAGATCTATGATGGCAAAGACAACACTGCTCACCTGCTGGGTGCATATACTGGGGCATCATTAAGAGGTTTGACGCTAAGTAGTACTTCAAATCATTTGTGGTTGGAATTTAACTCGGACATGGAGGGCACTGATGAAGGTTTTCAGCTTGTGTATACCAGTAAGTATCTGAGAAAACAATAGATTTATGATTTTAAAAGAATGAAAATTCTTTACTCATAAGATGAAAATGCAGTCAAAAGACAAATAATGATAAAATCAACAGCAAATCACTCATCACTCATCAAAATAATATAGTTTCATAATTGTACCTCAAAAAACCCAAAACATGTAGCATACTGAAACCTTGCTTTGACAGTACTTTGCATAGTTTGATACTTAAACCACTGTCTTTTTTCTAGAGGGTTATTTTGAAGATTTTTTCAGTCTTGGAAAGGATAAAAAAAAAAGGATAATTTTCAGTTAATTTTATTAGCACATAAAAATATCTAAGCATGTGAGTAGTTTTAAATGTGTAACCAAAACCCATTGTTTCATAAAGATAATTCATAAGTAAAAGATATTCTCCATCTTAACACTCGTGTCTGAAACTAACTTTGCATTACACTAGCAATTTCTGAGCTTGGATTATTGTTTAGAATAATCCAATTTGAAACCAAAATAATAAAGAAAGTTTCCTGACAAAAACTTCTTACCTACGTTTAGACTGACAAAATTAAACTGTAAAGATTAGAAGAGGAAAAATCTTGTCAAATCTCTGGCTTAGAGCATATGCAGGAAACAGCAATATACATCTATTTTATCAAGTGGCAACTTCTGAAAATGTATGTGATTGTTACATGTGTCTATATGATTTCTTTAGTGTATAATTATTTCATGACCACTGAATTACTATATAAAACTGAATTTTTAGCAATCAGAACAGTGTTATAAAGTAATTCTGCAATGTAGCTGTCAACCACCTTTTTTCTCCCAGTGTTTAAATCGTTCATTTTCACCTATTCAAAAAATGTTCTTATGTTTCAAAAACTCTCCATCATATTTTTAAAACTAATTCTAATAAAACTAATATAAATCTAGCAGAATCAAAGTAAAATATTTCAAGATACTACAAGAGTATGTAATTATTTTTCAGGTGAAAGTTGCATAATTATACCATTTTAACTTCTATTCATGCAGTGTGATCAACAATTTTCTTAGGAGACGGGAAATTCTAACTGGTCAATAAGTATCCAGACTGGCAATATCAAAAATTTGGGACTCACATTAGTCTCTTTTAGAGCTTCCGCAGTGCAGTCTGTGCTGGGAAACAATAGCTTAGCTAGGAATGAGAAAAATTCATCTCAGAGGTTGTGGAAGCTCCTCAGGAGGTGAGCCATTTTCAGTGAGTCATTGTCGTGGTTTAACCCCNTGAATGAGTGGAAGGAAGAACTGTAAAGATACAGAATTTGACCTTTTCTTTTTTTTCCTTATGTGAGCAAACAGCCTTATTCAACCTGAAGCATTTTGTCTGTAAAATAAAATAATGAACATTTTTTCAATCAATCAATAGTAATGATTCAGCACCTGAGGAGAGATTGTGAAAGGCTTCCAACTGTTGACCAGATGGACAAATACTGTGTAAATGACTTCACTGAACAATGCAGACATGAAAAACCCTTCATTTGTTACGCACATATAGGAATATCAATCTGACACAAGTGCCTTTTTTACCTACAAACAGTTTGAGCTTCATGATATTGATAAAACACATTTGATTTTGAACAGTGAGGTTTTGAGCTGCGTCTCAGTTAATAACAGAAAACCTTATTTGCAATCTCCCAAATTACAGTTTATGTTTCCCCAAATGTTAATATGCTTCCCTGTTTCTGTATAATGCATGTCATTTTTTTTCCTTCTTCCTCCAAAATATTCAAATTGTTTGGCTTGAATTCTCTATATCATCATTATCACTGCTTCGTGCATGTAGATTTTAAATTTACAAACTACTGAACACAGGATTAGAGTAGGGATTGATGAATATAACAATATTTCTTCGGTGACATAGGTGCTATTGTGCCGTTGGTGTTACTGTGCACAATAACAACAAATAAATCTGCTGTGCAATTTTGTTTATGAGCCTTTAAATGTCTATTCACAAACTAAATTGTTATCAAAGTAAATGGACAGTCACTTTAACTGCCATTTTATAATTTATCACATTATTTTAGAACTGATTGATAATGATAATGAATTTCCTTCTCAGTCTTTAATTGGACTCTTAGGAAAAATGATGTTATGATGCAGTTTGGTCTGCATGCTCTAAGTGAGAGGTATAGACAGTTATCCTATTTACACTGTTTAAAAACAGAGAAGAAACCTTAAATATGTTGTAACATGAAGTCTGAAAATATTTTATTTCCATTGGAAAACAGAAAATCTTAATTTCATTAATGTGTTTATCATCTGTTTGATTTTGTAACTACAATTTTTTATTCCTACCACAGGTTTTGAGCTTTCACATTGTGAGGACCCTGGTGTGCCACAGTTTGGATATAAAATCAGTGACCAAGGCCATTTTGCTGGAAGCACTATAATTTATGGATGCAATCCAGGTTATACACTCCATGGAAGTAGCCTTCTAAAGTGTATGACTGGGGAAAGAAGGGCGTGGGACTATCCCTTGCCATCCTGTATTGGTATTAGACTTTTTTATTTTTTATTTTTTTATTTACTTAAACTATTATCTGAATATAAGAAAGAAAAAAATTGTAAGGATTGTTAGATCTATGTGAAATCTGATCTGTATGTATACAGATCTATTTACACACACATTTACAGATCTGTCTGCATAAATCTCATCTAAGTCTATGTGAGTGGTGTTGCCTTTTTTAGTTTTAAAAATGATAGTGTTTATTAAACATTCATGCATACTGAAATTCCTAACATGTGAAAACCTAGTTATAGTCAGCAAATAGTCAACATAAAAAGACAGCTTGATCAGAAAGCCAGGATCATATATTTTTTATGATGACTTGTAAAACTAGTGTTTTTTTTTTCTAATTGTATCTAAATAACATTAAGCTAGAAAACTTTTCATATATTTACATGTAAATACTATAAAATAAATTAAAAGAAAAACTTAAAGATGCAAAAAGATATAGAGTTATATTGTATTTTTGTCACTTGGCTTCTGTTATGTTTCTGTGATGAATAACACTGTATACACTTTATTACAGTATTGCAATAACTTTATAAGTTGTGCAGGTACCTACAGGCTCAATTTCTTCTGTAGGAGAGCAAAAAGAAGACAAAACTTAAATATTCTAGTAATTTTCTTCCTTTTTCTTCTCCTTTTAGAGGAAATTGGGATTGAGTGAGTAGGGGAAGCAAGGGGTGAAATGCACTTTGTGCCTAGTTTTAAGGTTGGCAGAAAACAATATACTTCGGCGTATCTTTATCAAAACAAAAAGCCCATTTAGGAAAAATATGCAACAAATAAAGACTGAACAGCTCTCTTAGAGTAAGAAATAGGGAATAAATGCTTAAATCTCAAATTTGTGATAAGCCATGACTAATTTCTACATCATTTAGGATATATGAAACCAAAGAATTAGGGGGAAAGCATGGCATTTTACTTGCATGTAAGTGCAAGTAGCAAATAAAAGGTGTGCAAAGAACATATTATGGAACATATTATAAAATGTGAAGGTGCCAGAAAGTTGAAATTAAAAGTTTGAACAACAAATTACATTTTGAGTTCTATTATAAGCATTAAAAATCATAGGATGTATCACCGTAGTAGCACTCATATATATATATGAATGAGTTCTTGCCTAGTTTTAAAACAGACCAAGGTAAATATGTGTAAAATTATTCCTTCTTTTTTTTTAATTGATAATATAGATTATGTACTGTGCACTATTTACACTAACTATGGGAGATTCAACTTTCTCATATTCTAAGCAAATATTCAAAATCTCATATAGTGCAAATCTAGAAGGTCTACTGGAAGGGAGTTGCTAGAATAGCTCAAGATGGGAGATAAACACTGTTGTTGTGTGTCCCCTACATGACAGAAGCTGTTTGGAGGAAGGTCCCTGGATTTAATTATTCAGCAGTCCCTCTCCAAAATAGATGCATACAGCTCAAAGGGTACTTCCTAATCCACCTTTGGATGAGGAAGTGAGCCAGATACAGAGCTGATAAAAACTAACAAAAAATGTAAACAAACTGAAATTCAGAACTGAATCTGGACCCCTGTTAAAAGTGACGATATGCTGCATATACGCAAGGGTTTATATTCTTTTTTGTTTCAGTACTGGTAAACCATCCAACTCAAATCACTATCTTTCAAAAGAATTACACAAATTAAGCACCTAGGTTTTGCACTGCCACCTGACTCTGTGAAAATTACATTATAATTATTCCAAAAAAGCATAGGTGAATCTATTTAGAATGTGACTCAATGTGTAGTATAAACTTCTTGAGTTTTAAATTAATCTTATTCAAAACATATCTATCAGTCTGCTATTCTCAGGGAGGTTACTTATCCATCTACTTCAGAATACCATGTATTTGTATGTATTGCTCTTCCTTCAGCAAACAAAAGTACATAGATGGTGTCGTTTAAATGAACTTAGGAATTATTTATATTGATTTTGTTTATTTCATTTAGATATTTCTCCATAGCTAAGTAATAAAACATATTACTTGTATCCAGAGAGAGTTAAGCAGCTGTAAAGCTGTTGTCTGTATCAGCAGTAGTATCCATCCCAACCTGAGGATTGCATAGATTTGGCTAAATAGATTTTAAAAGAATTGTAATTAAAAAAAGTGAGGTTTTTTTTGTATAAAGAAGCTTAAGAAATCACAAAGGTTTTGAATGCCAATTGTAAATAATGATCTTGAATTACATACACCTTCTGGATCACTGCAGATGCTTTAAAATACTCTTGAAGGGATGCAGTATGAATCCCATAAAATGGCTTAGATATCAGTTGATGTCTTCTTGGGCTGAAAAATATATAGTAAGAGTTTAATGATGTCTTTGTAATGATACAACATGAGGAAATTGGCTAGAAGAGAACTGGGAAGCAGAAGGGCAGTTAAGAAATACACAAGATCAGTAAGAAAAAGTATGCTCAGATTAGAAATGTTCCTCAAAGAAAATGACAAAATTTCATCACAATGGTTTTTGTACAGGACTGAGACCTCTTTTAGTTACCTTTTTAATATGCCCAAACAAAAGCCTGAGTCTGAACATCTCTTACTTATCTGTGATCAAAACAGTCAGTTTTTGAGACTTTAAATTCAGCAATGGATTAAATAGCAGGAGGTGAAGATGAATCAGCAATAAACTGTTCTAACATTTCTGGTTTATAGGAATCCTTCTTTCAACATTCACTTCTAGTTAGAATCAGTTTGAAACTAAGCTTCTTTGCTATGAAAGGAAATTGAAAAAAAAGATTGTTTTGGCAACACTGGTGCCCTTTATTTCCAGGGTACTTGTTTATGAGTCAGGTAGCTGTATGCACTCAAGTTTCATGCTTACAATAACTTGGTCCCAGCCCACCACAAGAACTTTTAGTCTACAGACTGTTAGGCAAACCCCGAGAATCTGTGAAAACAGTGATGTTTTGCATGAATTATTTTAGGATCAAATAAAATTATTTCTTGGATATTTATGAACAACATAAGTCAACAGACATTTTAATTTTCTGCTACTATCAGAAATTGGCTTAAAAATGCTACTGTTCTTGTTTAGTATCATTTTATGGAAGAATATGACATAGATAAGACAATAGCAAAACTGTTTTCAAGCAGATGTAGTAAACATGAAACTTAAACATGTAGTAAATGTTACCATACAACATACTATCCATGGAATTTCCAGGAAGAAATGTAGTATAATATATATTTCCTTTAACTTGACATCCTTAGAGGAATCTTTAGCAATGACACTTAGAAGCAAAATTAAGATTCTTAATTAGGATTGTCTTCATAGTAAGCAATCTGGAGATGTAAGATAAAAAGGATTTTGCTCTGTTACTCCTGACTGCAACCTGAGAGGATGCTGCTTTCTGAGAAGTCACCACTTGCACAGCTGATTCAGCAATCAGCAGAACGGGGGCGCTGGAACCTTGCTGGAGAGGCAGAAATAAGCCACTGGGGAGAAAGAGGGAGCCTTCCAAAATCATAATAAAAAAGCAAACTGGTTATCCTCTGTGAAAATTAGAAATTATAAACTTGTAGTTGTTCCGTGGTCCTGGATGAAATGTAATTAATTTTAAATTTTGTTCAGTTTGTCGGTGAGTAATTTTTTCTTTATAGTGTACTCTATTTATATCCTTACTCTACTGGAAGAATAATAGACTATGCTACCCTCTGAGTTGAATAATTACAAAAGGTTTTTTTGTTTTTTTAAAGAGTGTTTATGTATTAACAGATTGGCAAAGTGCTTAAAAAGATATGAAAGGCCACCTGTCTCTGCAAATTTGCTTTTATTATGTCAGAAAATCCACCAAGAGTAGCATTTCAATTATATTTTATCATGGAACTCACAGATCATAAGGTAATAAATCTCTCAACTAAATGTTTTAGGTGATGTTAAATCAAAATAAAACTGCTTTTTAACTATACTAAGAGATCTAATCGAATTATTTTGGCTTTGCACTTCACAAGACAGAAAGCATTAGAGGGACTTTAAAGAGAAGGAAAGCAAAATAGGAAGGCTTTAAAGGTCTCAGGGATCTACATTTAAAAAATCAGGTTTTCACAAAGATTAGGTATTAAGATTATGAAATACTCAGTTTTGCCTAATGACTTGCTGGGGCTATCTAAGAGGGAGCTACTTACCATCTGTTTTCCTCTAAGAAATACTGTAGCTTCACTGTGAGGACAAGTTTTGAGTAAGAAGTTTTACATTTTTTTTCTAGGCTGAAAGGCTGATTTTCTCTCTGAATAGCCTGCTTTTATTTAGTATGTTTCCTCTCTTTAAAAAAAAAAAAAAAATTGTACTAATTTATTTAGTTTTCTTAATTTAATTCTGCTACTTTAGGGTGACATGGTGTTCTTTTTTTTTTTTTTAAACTAACAATCCATGTTCCTTTCATTATATAATGGTATGTTTTCTAATTATTATATTGTGTTCAAAATTATTAGAAAAATATAGGTGCCAAAGGAAAATACATAAATATTCAAATAAAACCACATTTACAAGTTCCTTTCCCAAGGCACTTCAAGTCCTTATATATTGTCCTACAATCTTAGGGCATACAGTCAGTTTAGTTGTGTTATTTATTCAGCAAGAGAGTAGATGTATAAATTGATTGCTCAGATGATTAGCTGGAAGACTATCTGTAATGAATTAAAAGTAACACATTACGTAATGTTTTTTATCAGCTGAATGTGGAGGCCGTTTTAAAGGAGAATCATCAGGAAGAATATTATCTCCTGGCTATCCTTTTCCCTATGACAACAATCTGCGTTGCATGTGGGTGATTGAAGTAGACCCAGGAAATATTGTCAGGTACTAAAAACAAATCTTACAATTATAACAAAAATTTTGATTACAATAATAACCAAATCTTATCTATACAGTGGAGAAAAAAAGGATTTAGGATTTAAAATCTAAGATGCAGCTCAAGGCCAGTATTTTTGACATTCTAACTTTGAATATGTAGGTTTGTTTTGAAACTGTTTATTTTTCAATAAACATTGTCTGATGAAGATCAAGCTTTAAAATTTTTTATAATTTTGTGAAATGCTGATGAATTTTAAACCAATTCATATACATATATATGCAAACATATACACAAACTAGAACTGTTAACTGGAAATCTGATTAAAAAATGTTTAATATGAATGCTATTTTAATGCTAAAGTTATAAGATTGAATATGTTAATAGTGCTGGAGACAGCAGAACCATTTAGTGCAAGAATCCACATTTAAAAAAAGACACCTTCATTTCAGTAGTTCTTTTTAGTTAGACATTTATTCACACTATATCACTAATTGCATGAGTTTACAGTTCTATTTAATTTGTTTTGATGAGAATGTGATACATAATATTGTCTTAAGAAAAACAAAACTATTTTCTGAAAAGGTTGTGTGGATACCATTTGAATGGCTCAAGTAATATATTATTTCATGTTAGTCAAATTCAAATATTGTTAGGTTTTTTTTCTTTCAAATACATTTCTGTATTGGGCTTTTATGCATCTAGAGATAAAGGTGTGAAACATTATGGAAAATCACCCTTGGAAATGAAAGTTTACTTGCTTTTTTGGTTTAGTTTTGTTGCTAAAGTTATGTTGTTGAGTAATATGAAAGCTGACAATACAATCATGGTATTCTTACAGCCTCCAGTTTCTTGCTTTTGATACCGAGGCATCCCATGACATTCTACGAGTTTGGGATGGTCCACCTGAGAATGAGATGTTACTCAAAGAAATTAGTGGATCCCTTGTTCCCGAAGGCATTCACAGTACACTCAACATAGTAACTATCCAGTTCGACACAGATTTTTATATCAGCAAATCTGGATTCGCCATACAGTTTTCAAGTAAGTTGATGCATTGAATTTTTATTTTTTTTATAAGGTAGTTCATTCACAGGTAGCTGTAGTGCTGAGGACAACTGAAATCAGTGATAACATTTCTGACTTTATTAGGAAAAGAATTGGCCCAGACTTACAGATTTGTTGTAAAGCTATATTTTAATCTTAAAAAAAAAAAAGAAAAAAAAGTCCTTTGCTAGTTTGGCTCTGTTTCAAGGGCAGCTGGGGCAGTGCCAGAATGCTCATAATTATGACTAGTGTTTTTCACAAAGGAGATGATGTAGGCATGTTAAAGACTCCATCCTTTTCTAATCAATAAGAGTTTCTGCTTTCAGAGACATCTGTGCAGAGTTTTCACTCCTGCTGCGCTTTTATAGGATGAAACAGGAAATAGCACTACAGGAACAGCAGTGTCCTTCTCCCTTTTGCTTTCTAGTGCTATTTCATTTTACTACAGGCAGCATGATGACAAATCTAAACAGTTACTTAACTGTTATTAAATCCCTTTAGACATTTTTAGTGGTGAAACAGAAAAAATCATTGAGTGAGGTCCATTTTGACCTTTTTTTTCTGGTCAGTGAAATTTGTATATATTTTTTCAAGATTAGCCAGATCTGTTATAATATCATAATTTTGTTTAGCAGTAGCAATATTTCTAACATGGATTGACAGAGAGACTCTTAACGATAACATTATTTACCTTGTTGTGCTTCCTGTGCTTGGTAATTGTATTAGCCCTTGTTTTCCTGTACCCTCATTCTTTCTATGACAAATACACGTGTGCACACAGTAATTTGAAGGAAGAATGAAGTATTTGAATGAGAGGAAAATGTAAAAGATATTTAATTTGTAGTGAAAGAGTGCCTCTGCTCCATCTGCTGGTTTTTGAAGCCATGAATAGAGTTTTTAATTCCTTGGCTCCAAGATATTTTTGCCATTTTACTACCTTACCCACTTCCAGAGCCTGTCTTGGAGACTCTCACATATCTGCTTTTCAGCCTCAGACATGCTCCTTTATTTAATGTTGAGGCCAAAAAGGGAATGGAGCGAGCATTATGCACTGAACTTATTCAGGTAGTCATTTAGGGTGAGTGGAAAAAGAGATTGATGCAGACTAAGAATGGAGTTGCAAGGAAAAGCGGATGGGACATGGGAGTAAAACCATAAATCAGCTACTGATGTACTTCCAGTGCTTCACCTGAAAAGAGGTTTCAGAGTTTCATCTGAAAGGAAAGGAATTTTATTTAATTGTCCATGCTCTTGCAGTCTGTTGAGATCTAATGATGGTAGGTTAAAGGATTCATGAAGTGTTACTGCCAAAGCATTTCTCTTACTCTTCAGTCCAGGTTCACAAAATCACAGTGATCCTTCTCAAATATTTGATGTTGCACAGTTTGGGTATATATTCCTTACTAGAATCACAGATTTTTTTTTTTTCCCTAACTTAAGATTTTAAAAATAATGTATAAATAGCTACACAACCTGAATTACACTGTTGCTGTATGGACATATTATTTTGTTAACCAGGAAAGAAATATATTTGAGGAAACAATGGAAATAGAAAGATAATTCTGTACAACTTTGTTTCAAGCTTTCATATACTTTCTTTGAGTATATAATGTTGTCTGAGTGGAACAGATGGTGTCTGCGTACTTTAGCTACAGTGTAATTAACAAACAGAAAGCTCACACAGGGGAGATATCTGCTTTTACTTTCCTCTTGCCATTTCATGAAATTGGGTATGAGTATTTAACTGGATTATTAGCCTTTTACCTCAAGAGGAATGTTATTCAATGACAACAGATATTTTATGTTCAAACCTTTTTATGACCTTGAATGCTTTTTTTTTAAAATATTATTTTCTTAATTTTTAAACTAAAAATTTGTTTCTAAAAAGTGCATTCACCTTCTTATCAGTTCCTTGCAGTATTTTATCTCATTTTATCAACTGTTCATACGTAATTCTGCATCTGTCATTTATTTAATGAGTTAAAATGTTCACCATTGATAATATGGTATGATTTGAATTTGATTCCTTTACAAATCATCCAATATATAGAGAAAATTAATTTGTATCTGATAACATAAATTACAGGTGAGATAGCATCCTTCACCAAATTAAAGGCAGGGGGGAGAGGAGGGAAAGCCTAGACAAGCTGAAACGTTATATAAATAATAGAAAGAAAATTGTAATTGAATTAGTATTATTTATTACAGCTGGTACTATTATAATTGTCTCTATCTAGGGCTGCCCATCACAATCCTTTACAAGGCATCAAAGTTGTAAAATTTAGGGGATAGGAAGGAGAAGGGAGTCAAAATGAGATTTTCTTGCCCATTGCCTCAATTAGTCTATTTTAGAATCATAGAATCATATAATAGTTTGGGTTAGAAGGGACCTTTAAAGGTCATCTAGTCCAACCCCCCTGCCATGGGCAGGGACATCTTCAACTAGATCAGGTTGCTCAGAGCCCCATCCAACCTGACCTTGAATGTCCCCAGGGATGGGGTATACACCACCTCTCTGGGCAACTTGTGCCAGTGTTTCACCACCCTCACTGGAAAAAATTACTTCCTTCTATCTAGTCTAAATCTACCCTCTTTTAGTTTAAAACCATTTCCACTTGCCTTGTCGCAACAGGCCTTTCTAAAAAGTTTGTCCCCATCTGTCTTGTAAGCCCCCTTTAAGTACTGAAATGCTGCAATAAGGTCTTCCCGAAGCCTTCTCTTCTCCAGGTTGAATAACCCCACCTCTCTCAGCCTTTCTTCATAGGAGAGGTGTTCCATCCCCCTGACCATTTTTGTGGCCCTCCTCTGGACGTGCTCCAATAGGTCCGTGTCTTTCCTGTACTGGGGACCCCAGAGCTGGATGCAGTATTGTAGGTGGGATCTCATGAGGATGGAGTAGAGGGGAAGAATCACCTCCCTCGACCTGCTGGCCATGCATTCAATGTGGGTGATTGAAGTAGACCCAAGAAATATTGGCAGGTACTAAAAACAAATCTTACAATTATAACAAAAATTTTGATTACAATAATAACCAAATCTTATCTATACAGTGGAGAAAAAAGGGATTTAGGATTTAAAATCTAAGATGCAGCTCAAGGCCAGTATTTTTGACATTCTAACTTTGAATATGTAGGTTTGTTTTGAAACTGTTTATTTTTCAATAAACATTGTCTGATGAAGATCAAGCTTTAAAATTTTTTATAATTTTGTGAAATGCTAATGAATTTTAAACCAATTCATATACGTATATATGCAAACATATATACAAAGTAGAACTGTTAACTGGAAATCTGATTAAAAAAAATCTAATACAAATGCTATATTAATGCCAAAGTTATAAGATTGAATATGTTAATAGTGCCCTCAACCTGCTGGCCATGCTTCTTTTGATGCAGCCCAGGATACGGTTGGCCACCTGGGCTGCGAGCGCACATTACTGGCTCATGTCCAGCTTTTCATTCACCGGTACCCCCAAGTCCTTCTCAACAGGGCTGCTCTCAATCCCTTCATCCCCCAGCCTGTTTTGATACCGGGGGTTGCCCCGACCCAGGTGCAGGACCTTGCACTTGGCCTTGTTGAACCTCATGAGCATCACACGGGCCCACTTCTCAAGCTTGTCCCGGTCCCTCTGGATGGTATCCCATCCTTCAGGTGTGTTAACCACACCACTCAGCTTGCTGTCATCTGGAAACTTGCTGAGGGTGCATTCGATCCCACTGTCTATGTCATTGATGAAGATATTAAACAGTACTGGTCCCAGTATGGACCCCTGTGGGACACCACTTGTCACCGATCTCCATCTGGACATTGAGTCGTTGACCACTACCCTCTGGATGCGACCATCCAACCAATTCCTCACCCACCGGACACTCCACCCATCCAATCCATGCCTCTCCAGTTTAGAAAGAAGGACGACGTGGGGGACTGTGTCAAAGGCCTTACAGAGGTCCAGGTAGATGACATCTGTAGCCGTTCCCATGTCCACTGATGTAGTCACTCCATCACAGAAGGCCACGAGGTTGGTCAGGCAGGACTTGCCCTTGGTGAAGCCATGCTGGCTGTCTCAAATCACCTCCCTATCCTCCATGTGCCTTAGCAGAGCTTCCAGGAGGATCTGTTCCACGATCTTGCCAGGCACAGAGGTGAGACTGACTGGCCTGTAGTTGCCCAGGTCTTCCTTTTTTCCCTTTTTAAAAATGCAGGTTATGTTTCCCCTTTTCCAGTCAGTGGGAATTTCACCTGGCTGCCATGACTTCTCAAATATGATGGATAGTGGCTTAGGAACTTCATCCACCAGTTCCCTCAGGATCCGTGGATGGATGTCATCGGATCCCATCATCTTGTGCACCTTCAAGTTCCTTAGATGGTCTTGAACCTGATCTTCTCTTACAGTGGGTGGCTCTTCATTCTCCCAGTCCCTGCCTTTGCCTTTGCCTTCTGCAGCTTGGGCGGTGAGGCTTGAGCACTTGCTGGAGAAGACTGAGGCAAAACAGTCATTGAGTTCCTCCACCTTCTGCGTATCCCGGGTAACCAGCTCTCCTGTTTCGTTCCAGAGAGGGCCCACATTTCCCCTAGTCTTCCTTTTATCACCAATGTACCTGTAGAAGCTTTTCTTGTTGCCCTTGATGTCCCTGGACAGATTTAATTGTATCAGGGCTTTAGCTTTCCTAGCCTGATCCCTGGCTGCTCAATTTCTCTGTATTCTTCCCAGGCTACCCGTCCTTGCTTCCACCCTCTGTAGGCACTCTCTGTTTTGTTTGTTTCTTTTTGTTTGCTTGACTTTTTAGAGGGAAAAAAAAAAAAGGATTTTGTTATATGAAAGAGTAGAACTATTACTATAACTAAATGTTATAATGATTTTAACATTTATAGTCTCTTTCTGTAAGTAATTAACATGAAGGAAACTATTTTATGCTGAACTTCTAAGGAATACTGCAGACTTTTTTATGGTTGACAAGGATAAATTTTCTCAGTTAGTACAATTGTGCATTACTCTGAGATGGAGAAGAAAAAGTGATGGATTTGGGATCCTGCTCATGCTTCTGTACTTTCCACCACCATCAAGTATTTGGGACTACTGAAAGTACAGCTTCTTTTATACATCTAATGTAAACAAAGAAATAGATGCCACTGCTCATGACTTCACATCTCATCCCTAGGGAGAACCACTAGACTTTGGTCTAGTATTGTCTTTGATGTGTAGAGTATCATTTTCCTGTTGGACATCTGCAAACCGTGACTATGGAATCTCTTCATATAAATTTTTCAGTTTCTTCAGTCTCCTTTGAGATTACAATGAAGGAACACAACAGAAGGCAGAGCCCACAAAGCCTGAAAAGCAAAGTACAAAAAGATGTGTAATAAAGCAGCTTATTTAAAAAACTTTTTATATATGTGTAAAAGAAAAATAAGAACCTCTGGGGATTCAACAGTAGGATTGTAATATGAGGATTTTGGAACACATCTAAATGGAATGAACAGATTGAATAATGTAGCTAGAGAACAGGTGCCAGAGGTCTTCCCTGGAATGAAAGGTTGACAACAGGCCACAAGCAATATGTAAACGGGAAGTACCTGTTACAGCATATTTTCTCTGAACTGTCAGAGACATAGCATGAAGAGCCCAATACACACTAGAAAACCACCAATGAAATAAGCATTAGCTTCATATGGTCAGTAAATTTTGCAGAAAATAAAAATCAGACCTTCAAGAAAAGTGAAGGAGAAAGGGAAGGGAACAAGTGTGTACTTGCCAGAGACACGAGCTGTACATCTCAGGGTCAGACAGAAGTATTAAGCGTAATGAAATGCTTTGTTCAGCTGACATTGCTTCATGTCACCAAGCTGAAAGTAGTAGCTGAGAGAGGAAAAGACAGAGAAAGAGAACAGAAAAAAGTTGAGTGAGAACATTAAAGTGCAAAAAATTGGGTGATAATAATTGTGTGTACTTAAAATAATTTTTAGTCCTTTTAATATGCATGAAGTGTGTAAGATCAGGTCAGATCCTACTGAACTTGATGAGATTATTTCCATAGGTTTCAGGAGTCTTTGAATCTGGTATTAGAGGGAATTTTCCTCTCTGTTAGCTTTAACAGTTCAAATGCCATTTATCATTTATGCAGAAAGGAAGGATCTGTATTCAGCTTTCATAGGTCATTATTTCACTGTTAATAGCTGCACTACTGAGTCACTCTGACTGAATGACTGCATTCTGCTCCGGCCTAAGTGTGCAGTCACATTTCTGACTAATTAAATAGCACACAATATAGAGCATTTTTGGAGTTAGTTAGTGCACAACTAACCTGCAAACATGTTTTGAGTATTTGGGATTTTTTTTGTAAATAGATGCTCTAGCAGTATTTTTTATCATGTGACAGCAATTTCTTATATAACAGGATATGCCTTAAAATGCTTGGATTTCCTCTGCTGCCAAACTACAACTGTCCCTCCTTATTTTAAGACTGGGTGAATAGTCCTTTGGAGTTACTTCTCTCTGTAGACTATAGAAAAAGCCTAGAAAACTTGTGTCAGATACCTACCTGGATGGTTTAGGTTTGGCAATATTAATTTCCAGTGTAGAATTATAATGCATGATATTGCTTACTTTGATTACATTTAATGATTAAATACTTCCAAGCTGTACTTATGTTTAGTGCTGATTTATAACCACACTGTTTTCTAAATGTCCTGTGTTTGATTTTTTTTTTTTTTTTTGTTGGTTGGTTGGTTGTTTTCATTGTTTGTGTTTTGTTTTGTTTTTTTTTGGGGGGGACTTTTTTGTTCAAAGAAAGACATATTCACCACAGTCTCATTTAAGATTTTTTGACACAGAACACCCTCTTGTTTTTTTTTTCTTTTCTCCAGTTTTCTGGTAACAGAGATCTCTATTTCTGACATGTTTAACCTGAAGGGGATTTGAGAAAGGATTTGGGGAATTTAAGTGTTTTCTTCTCAAAGTGCTGTTTACTAGTACTGCTGGTATAGGATCACTTCCTAGCATAACTTCCTCACTTTTCTGAAGTCTGGAAGATAGGATTTGTTCTTCCTCATGTCTATTCCGTAGCAGAACCAGATTTTCAACTAACATGTTTTCATACTCTGGTTTGCTGATTCTCTTTCAACTTTGAGAGGAGTCCTTTGTATTTAGAGATTTCAGGATGACTATTTTCCTATCAGAAATAACTGTGAATGTTCACACTTCTAAATTTAGCCCAGTGTTTTTGTTTTGGTTTTGCTGGAGGTGGTGTTCATGTGTGTTTTCTTGGTTTTTTTCATTTGTGTGTATTTTTTGTGAGTTTTTTTGTTTTGTTTTTAGCATTGAGAGGCTTAAAAGAAAGAAGTTATTGAATAAATTTGTTTCCTTCTATCAGCTGTTGCCTTTCTTCTTAGTAGCAGATATTAGTAAAAGGAATAACCACTTATTGGTCTTTCAATGGCAAAAATGTCATTCCTGTCACAGCTTTGTAAATGACATTAACTGCTCAGTAGCTATTATCTCTTAGTTCAGTAGTCTATAGGTTATGTGTATTTTATGCAGGCAAATACTGAGTTAATGCTTCCATGTAAAATGCCCTGGTAATGGCTTGTAGCTAGAGAGACCGGGAGTTATAGTATGGATAGCTGAAAGCCGAAAGGAAGTATTGAAAGAAACAGGTTAATTTATAAGTACTTGTGAAATGATAAATAAATAAATAGTCCTCTTGGTCATGTCACCATAAAAATAACTTATTTTAATTGTATTGAAGATTGAACTTCCTTAATTTAAACCCCATACAATGTAGTTTGGCCAAGCCCTTGTGACTTACATCAATACAAAGCCCACTCACTTGCCCTAAATTTACAAATGTAAAATTTAAAATAGACTTTGTCTGACTTGTGACATGGCATTTCAGAGAGCTCAAGCTGATTTGGTCCCAAACTGGGAATGTCATGTGTCTCAGATTAATGTTTTAAGTTCATACTTCAATTTCATATGTGTGAAATCTATTCTTTGAATCTGAAAAATCTGCTGGTATGTTTTCTGAGCAATACACAATTGAACACTGTACTTTAGGTTTCTCAGGTAAAATTTGTGGTGGGTCATTTTACTTGCAAACAAAATCCATTACAGATCTTTATAATTGTCTATAATACAAAATAAATTTGGAAGTGCAAAAATATTTTTGTGTAATGTTATAAATGAAATTACTTTTCTGTTTCAGAAAAGGTTCTCTTTAATTTCCTTATCAATTTTTTCTCTTTGGTTAATCCAAGCTCTCTCATTAAATTATTTAAAGTTAACTAATGGTTGAAATAGTGCACAGGACAGTCAAATGTTTCTATAATAATAAGTTTGTACAAATCTTTGAAATTATTCCAGCTAAGATACTTTGAAGATTTAATTAATAGCGTGTATTTTATTTTCCATTTTATGTTATTCAGTAAAAAAAACAGTCAACAGTATATGGATTACACTATTTTGTGTAACAGTTGTCTTTCTAACAGATAACTGTGACATCAGTAGACGGGCATTACAATTTGGTCTGTATCCACATATGCAATTGTATGATTTTAGTCACAGTAGCAAATCAAAGAATGAGGGGATAAGGAAGACTGATCATCAAATAGTAACCTATGCTTAATAATACAGTTTGCCTCTTTAGGCTCCTTTGGGACCAAATTATGTGCCTTGATTGACTGGATAAGGAGTATAATCTCAGTGATGCTTTCCCTTCCTTGCATTTCCAATTCTACCAATAAGTAAGCAAAAATGCGTGAGACCAGGGGTTGCTACTTTTTGTCTTCTCGGTACAAAGGAGCATCTCCCAAAACACTTGTCTTCTGGAGATTTCACCCTGAAAATGGTCATTGGTTATTCAACAGTCCTTTTTTGCAATCTTACATATACTACAGGCAAACCACAGTGTGACTGGCAAATTCATCAGCTGAGGTTTACAGGAATTGTTTTAATGAAATCATCTAAAGGTGACATTTTGCATCTTTAAATGTATGTGAAGTTCATACTGCTTCATTGAAATATCTTCTTACAATATGTTTTGCATGTAGGAGTGTAGTATTGAGCTGGTTTTGCAGAATTGTCCAAAAAGGTATCATGTTAAGTATTTGGTACAAAACACGGAAGAAAACAGCATGGAATTGACATTCAATCATATCACTGGGGAAACCATTTTCCAATGGTAAATAAACGAAATGCTATACTTATTCTGCTCTCTGTTTTCACTGACAAATTCTACTTAGTGCTACTTTGGAGATGGATTTTTTGTTTCACATTTTCAATATCAATAGTTTTCTTTATTTATGATTCATGTGCCATCCTTTATAGATATACACAGGCACACACACACGCGCATGTGCACACAAACGCACACACATGATGGGCTCTTTCCTGCAAGTACAGATACATCTTCAGGACTGTTATCCTTTTCCTACACTCAAGATTACAGTACAATGTATAAATGTACAGGAGGGACACCTATTTTGAGATTTATCTTCTGTTTCTCCAAGGTCTTATCCTCCTCTGACTTATGCATCTCTCATTTTCAGTCAATGAGTGTAACTGAAGTGCATTTTCTGTTGTATGTAATCCATACCATAATAAAATAAAGGTTTTTTGGAAGTTTTATTGCTAGCTTATAATGGAATGAATGTAACACAAAAGTGTATCTAGAGAGAAGTAATATTTTGGGAGAATGGCCAAAATATACTTATATGAGTGAAATTCCTTGAAGACATATCAAACTAGATTTACACTTGATCAGTGATACTTTTTCATGTTCTGTAACTAATCTCACTGCCTTTTGAAAAGCTTTCACTAGTGGAATCCAGAGCCTCTTTCTCAAGCCGTAATTCTTTCAAATTCTATATATGGATTTTTACATCCCATATACATCTTCTTACTTCAGTTTTGAGAAAAGTTCTTAACATGGAGGTTAATTCAAGTTTGTCAGCTCATTGTCTGTTCCTACTTTCCCTGTTACCCCATTCCTGTCTAGGGCTGGGTAGTTTGTAACATAATTAGATCAAATGGAGATTTTTGCTGCTATTTTATTGCCATAGCAATATTTCTTTTTTATTAAAAACATTCCAGTAAGCTGCCTGATCTCATAAAGGACAGATCTAACAAAGACGTTTGACTGAAGAAATGCTCATCTTTCAGTCTTCCATATATGACTGTGGAAAAAATTATTTGTGGACTGGTAACTTCAGTTACTGGCTGGGCATATTCAGACATGCAGTCTGAGATAGAATTCATTTACAGAGAGGAATTTTAAAACCTTGCAAAAGAAAATGAAAATAAGAATTAGATCTTTATTCTTCTTTATATTGCTGCTGTTGTTTTGGGAAGGTGTAATCTATATAATGAGACTAAAGAAAACAGAACCTGTTTACTGACAGTGTTCTGTAACATTTTGCAAGTGAACCATAGTGTAATGTTTTCCTAAATCAAAAATTTTAGTTATCTTAGTAAACATCAGAGTAATGACATTCAAGTGTATGGACAGAATGCTACCAAATAATGAGGCCAATTCTGCATCAATGCCAAACTCTTCAATTCTAGTACAAAAAAAATTAAATCCAGAAGTCAACAAAAGCTGAATGCTTCAGACAGATTAAACACCTTCTTACTTTACCAGGTGTCAGGTACTCCAAATTTGGCCCTACCTTTAAGAACTCCCAAAATATTAATAGGGTTTTGAGACTGTAAGGCTGTAATGCATATGTACGATTTGTGATACTAAAAGACAAAATAGAAAATTTAACTTTTGAGATAGGAGCAATCTCCCCCTCTCTTCAGAGGATTTCAGTTCACCCAGAGTGCAAAATCAAGCACAAGGCAAACCAGTAGTGCTGTTCTCTGTTGCACAATTGTGTCCTTAACAGTTGCAACAGAACCGGATACACAGTATTTTGTAAAGAATCAAATTAAACAGATATATTTTCACTCAGATCATTTTAATGATCTTTTCAGTAGAAACAGTATTAAAAACTGGGTGATCATTCATAATATTTTTCAATGCATGAGTAGCCCTTGTATGTGGTCCAAGATCCTGGTGATTGCTTCTTTCTGAGAAGCCATTTCTATCTCCCTGTATTCATATACACACATAAAGAAATATGCCATCTGAAATAGGGATAGATCTGGTATAAAAAGCTTAAAATCCCCTATTGTTCCAAAAAAACCCCAAACCCCAAAACATGCAATCTAAATGAAATTAAGATTTTCAAAACACTTCTCCCCAGCTGGAATGCATTGCCAGCATGATTACATATTGTCACAGTATCCATTTTCTGCTGAGCTCCAGCAATTATCTGAAACCATATGTCAATTAATTTATTTGGGGCAGAGTTTCATACTCAGAGCCAAAGCTATGAGCAAATGCGTAAGGAATAATAGATGTTCAGAACCGAAGAGTTCATATTTATGGAAAAAGAAATCTACTTATGAACTGGGAAAAAATAGCTCATAAGGTTGTCCAGTAAGACATGATAAGAACAGTGTAGTACTTCAGATGGTTTTAACAAAATGCATTTTAACAACTAATGTAAATTGACAACAACAAAAACAATAAGAAAAAAGAAAATGTATTTATCTCATTAAACCTGTGTCTTTTATCTCCCTAAGAACTAAAATGTATCTGACATTAAAATCAGATAAAGTCCTTTAGGAAAGAACTTAATCTCCACTGTTCCTCCCACAAAAGAGATGTGAGACTATACCAGGTTACAATGTAAACAACACTTTTGAAACAAGTTCAGTTGCTACTAAATACTTTTGATTGATAATCAGTAGAATGCATAAAATAATCTGGATACAAATTCTGAATACAATAACAATGAAATAATATTTAAGTATGCAGTTGGCCAAGTAACCTGTGTTTTCCAACTTGACTTATCAGGTAAGCATTCTAAAACTTACTGTTGCTGGTCATACAAACCATTGCTGTTGGAAACATAGAAATATAAACCTCCAGATTTCATAAAGAATCATATGCAATACAAAACAAATCCAATATGACAAATATTTAATAATGTGGGGCTTGGCATCTATGGTATCCACAAATTTGTGATGTCTTTCAGAACTATCTCTATTGTTGAGCCTTATTGGAAAATCTGACAGGTGCATGTACACTGATTAAACTATGTATGGAGTGAATTTCTTAATGAGCTCCAATATACTCCAAATATATATAAGAATTTAACTAAAAAAACATTAATATGTGGCAGGAGAAAGATGCAAACACAAGCCAGTCAGGTGTTTCTTTTTCTTTTTTTCCAAGGCTGCGGCCAAATTTACTTTTTTGTTTTGGTTTGTTTTTTTCCCAAAAATGACTAATAACTCTCCTACATGTCAAATAAAATTATTAAATTAAAATGTGTTTCAATAGCTAAGAATAAGATCCTTGAAACCGACTCTATGCACAGAAATTTAAATAATCATATAAGTCTTTCTATGAGAAGCAAGTTCAGCAAAACATTTTTTAACAACTCAGCTTTTTCCACCTTTTTAAAACTTAATTTGTTTGTGTTTTCTTTCAAAGTTTCTTAAAGAAAATAATCTTCCCCTATGTCAGGGTCCTGAGTGCACTAAACAGGCCTTACTGGCCCTGAGCATCCTTGATTGGGAACCCCCTTATGCCCTGCCCAGGAGCCCCATTTCAGTTCAGCACAAGGCTCCTGAGCAATGCTGTAGGAGTGCTGGTCTGCAGCCCTGTGGATGGACCCCTTGGACCTACATTGTGAGGAGCTTGGCTCTTGTACAGACCGTTCTGCCCTATGCTGTAGGGAGCTTGGCTCCTGGATGGACTGCAAGCCAGTCATATCCCTGGATTATATTGCCTGATTTAGTAGTTGTTTTCAGAAGGTAGGTGCTTTTCCCCAAAATCCCTCCTGTTTCCCACTTGTCAAATGTATACTTAGAGCATAGTATGTTATTGGGGTTACCAGGCGTGGCTTTACTTTCTATATTTTTTGGTAATAATTGTCTTCAAAAGATTGCTAGTGAGGTTCACCTCAAATGCTTTCTTGCAGATTGGGATCTCCCAGAAAACTTTGTATTCAATTTCTATGTGGGTGTGGATGCATGAGTCTGTGCATGTGCCCATATATAATGCAACAATCGTTTAAGAGAACAATACCACACAAAGACCTTACTGGTTACTTATTATCAGGATAATATTACAAAATGGGAATATTATTTGTTATACACTGGGAAACAGGGAAAGAAAAAAAAAGGCCGAAAAAAAAAAATAGCCATTACCTTCTAAAGGACCTTGCAGCAGTATCCAGCGTTCATCTTTTCATGCATCTTTACAAGTTGTGGCTTGCCTGTTTCTGTGAGCCTGGGGACAGCCAGTGAAATCTCTACTGAGGGACTACACAGGTGCACAAATTCACAAGAAATCTGTAACTCACTTAGTGAACTTGTTTTTCAGGACAGAACAATCTACTTGACTTAACCCTTCTTTTGACAATAGCGTGCACACAACCTATGTTTGACAATTACATGTTTGCAAAGACAAGTACACAAATACACAGGACAGTTGGGGTGTCAGGACCTTCAAACTTTGTGTTACACACCCCTTTTTGTGCTCTGCCCAGGTTGCGGTCCCTGTGAGTTCAGAGGCAGCCAGGGAAACCCCCCCAGAGGGCTACTGGGGAGGAGTGTTATCCTTCCTGTTCCAATGTATAACCCTTCTTCAGTCATCTGTTTCCTGTTCCGATATGTGGTACCAAGCTTGGTGCTAGGCTGCATTTGGTCAGTGCTTAGTGTAAGAGGGAAATAAGACTCAGAAAAGTTCACTGAGAGTTACAGAGATATGGTGGAGATGGGCCCTGCTATCTGCAAAATAAGTACCATTCCTATGGCTTTGGACAGCAAAATGACCTGGTCTCTATGTCAGAGCCTTGGATTGTCAAGGTGGCTGCTGCTGCTGCTCTGAGAAGATTTAGAGTGTGTGACCTGGAAGCTACTATTGACAATCCACAGCATCTATTGCTCCATTATCTCTCACAGTCCATACAGCAACAAGAGAAGTAAGCTGATCTGCTGTCCTAGCTGTAGACATTCAACATGGACCTTTTCTTCCAGAAATTCATTAAAGAATTTCATCTGTTGCCTGGTCTTGTTGGAAGATCTGCAACTGAAACTTAAACTGATGATTTAGCTATTTTCTTTCCAAGCCTTTATTTAATTTAAAATACTTAACGGATAATTTGAAAGAGAAACTGAAGCTAGGCCTATGTATTGCATTCTTTGAGATATTGACTCTTGAACTAGTCAGGAAGTTCTATGTGAGAAGCCTGTTACGAATGAATGGTTTTGAGGCCGCTTAAAGAATCACTGGCAAAGGTATCAGCAAAAAGTGATTTTAATAGAAATTTGTAACCGCGCGACTTGACAGAATTCAATGGCAAGGTTCACTCTATTACTCATTACATGGATTAAGTATATACAGGGAAAATCATGTCAGAATTGTGTTGGAATGATTTATAGAAAGACCAAGAACAAAAAAGCTAAGGAAGACCCTCCCATTGAGTCATGAGGTTCAGAGTAGACCCCCTTGCTTTCTAAACTCCTTCTCAGAGAAGAGTCTAGGTGCAGCTGGATCTACGCCTAGTCTCGTTCCCTGTTTCCTGGTTTGTGCCTAAGGGATTATATGTGTTTAGCAGCGATTTAAAGTTCATTTACAGTTTTAAGGTAGATCATAAGAGTTTGACAGCACTTAATCATTGACTAATTTAACAGTTACAAAGCGAGTTAATCAAGTTTACTACAATTACTGAAGTGACTTGATTACAGATTATGCTTATTACTGGTTATCTAAATCAATACACACAAACACACACGCACACAAAAGATCTAGATCCATTCACACATAAGGGCTAGATTTATAAAGGCCTAAAGCTAGA
>VZTQ01013078.1:8640-53101 GCA_013400755.1 Pelecanoides urinatrix
GCCAAGGGAGGTTTAGATTGGACATTAGGAAAAAATTCTTTACTGAAAGAGTGGTCAGGCCTTGGAAGAGGCTGCCCAGGGAAGTGGTGGAGTCACCATCCCTGGAAGTATTTAAAAGACGTATAGATGAGGCGCTTAGGGACATGGTTTAGTGGTCATGGGGGTGTTGGGTTGACGGTTGGACTCGATGACCTTAGAGGTCTTTTCCAACCTTAGTGATTCTATGATTCTATGATTCTATATGACACTGAAATAGTACAGGCTTTGTATGGAAAGAATTTAGCAAAATAACTTGCTTTTACCTGACATGGCGTATTTGTCAAAACAAGTATCGCTTCAAATCCTCACTCCCAAGTCTTCCGCAAAAATGTTCTATGAGCCTAAGCTCTGTCACTTACACAATGTATGCAAATAAAGACAGAACTCCAGGCTCATTTTCAGACAGCAAACAGAAAGAAAAGCCAACTATCTCGCTCCATTTCCCCCCACCCTACCACCTATTTGTTGTTCAGGGGCTTATCAGAAGAGGTAAATAACCCTAAAATCTGTTTAAATGAGGCACTGCTCACAAACCTTTTAAAAAGAGGATAAGTATTTGACACTAAAACAATGTGTCTTTAAAAGGCTCCTCTACAGTTGTGCATTCGTGCTACTCCCTTCCCAGAATTGCTATCTCTTTGAGAAGGCAATGCTGGTTTTCAGAAACAGTGACATGAAAAGAAAATAAACACTTCATGCAGAGGAGGGGTGTAGGGAGGTGGTATGTGAAGCAACACAAAAAAGAAAACCAAAATTGACATCCAGCAAAAACCCTGTCTTGAGATGAAGAGATGCATAAACGGTTGTAGACCACTATCAACCCAAACGAAATCTCTGTATCAGCAAACAGGATTTGAGCAGAACCAAAGGAGACATTCATTCTTCACTGAATGCCAACAGAAATATTTCATCTGAATTAAATTTTGTAAGCTTAGAAATCAAGGCTTAAAAGGAAACACAGCTCTCTAGATTTACAACAGCAGTAAGAAAACTGTCAGTGAAATCAAGGTATTTCTGTCAATCATGGTCATGAGATACAATGGCACTCAGGTGTGGTTGGACCTTGCCCTGGAACAAGGGAACACACAGCAGATTGTCACCACTATCTCCTTCCCTCTGCAGTGCTCTTGGAGCATCATCTCACATGCCACCCCCAATACCCCTCCCCAAGCACAAGATGGAAGAGGGAAAATGGAAAGATGGAAGAGTAAATCCACCAAAATTATTTGACAGAACGGCCTTGATGCCTTCTAGACAAAGGGAAAATAAGGACAGTTGCAACAGTAAAGCCTTAGTACTAACAGGTCTCTGACAGACTAGTGAATACATACAATGTCACGGAGTTACAGCAGAGTGCTGCTACAGAAGTGACCACGAAAACTTGCAGTTAAGAACCAGAATGTGCCTGGTTCTTTCTGCAGCTGTACCTTGTCTCCTCCCCCTGGTGATATTCCAACAGCAGCTAGGTTATCCACTGGGTGGCTTGCTCTTCCTTCCTGCATGCAACCATGATGTTCTTACGGCAATTTCCCTGCCTTCCAGACAACTTAGTTGAAGGCAAAGGTTTTGCTGATTTTGAACTACCAACAGTGTCAGACACTTACTTCTACTTTCCTACTCCAAACTTTATTAACAGATCAAAGTTGTAATTTGAATAGATATTTCAAATGCTGGTAACTAATTGTACTTGTTCCCTTGGCAGATTTTCCCATGGCATTGGCTTGTCCTACCAAACAACTTCAATGACAGAGGCTTAATATCATATTAGCAGGAGGCTTTTTCTGCCCTCTTACACAAACACCCTTTACATTGTCCTCCATGTTTCTAGACCACTGGTTCTGCAAGCACAGCACACTTGTCAGCTAGACTTATCGAATGTTTAACAAACACTGACTATGTGAAAGTCTCCTCCAAAAAAATTGCAGTATGTCACATACAGCATCAAAACTGCCTTGTCCTGGACTCTAATAACACCCATGTCAAAGTTGCTGCCATTTGTCTTTGCTCTGCACCATCTTCCCTTTCTCTTCTTCATGTTTTTACTCCTGGGGTTACATTACATTTCAATACCAAACATGGTACTTTGCAAACAAACAAACACTTATTTATCATATGCAAGGACAAATCAATTAATTCACTGACTTAATTTTAAGTCTCAAAAACCAGCTATGATTTACTACATATTCTATTTATTTAAAAAAACAAGACTGACAAGTCAATGCAAATAAGCAATGCTGATGAAGCACTGTGCTAGCGAATTAAGCCATAAAATTCTATAGCATGGAAAATAGCACAAAATACCACATGCACAAGGAGGCCAAGTTCTGTGTCCTGAGGAAATAGCTCTGTATTCCACAAATTTATTGCATTTTATATCTCACAAAAGGAAATTACCCCTCACAAAAGGAATAAACCCCAGCATAGTTTTCTCCCCCCAACCTTTTTTAAAAAAAAAAAAACCTCACCATTATATGCGTTATGGGGAAGCCATCATTAAAAGGCTGACATTTAACCTGAAAAAATAAGGACTAAGTGCCAAAAAAGAAGTGTAATACCAAAGCAACACCATTTTCTGATGGTAAATTTGAGCAATTTAATGGCAGTATGTGTTCTTTTTGATAAGTAGGCAGATGTATTTTGGGCCTCAGCCTAACTGAAAGAAAATGCTTGCATCACTTACTAAAGAGCAATATTTAACACAAACTCATAATACCAAAACCATAATGAAAATCTTATTCATTCTGATGACTTATGAGACTAGCAGAAGCTTTGAGCCCAAATATTTCTTTTTACTATAGGAACAAAGTGATTCTAAACATGAATTTCATGTTATCCATCTGCTATTCCATCAGTATTGAAGATGGAATAATGGCTTCGATCTCTCTTGACACCATTTTTTATTTTCATACACGGTAATAAAGAGCAGAAAGTTTTATTAATGTACAACAATGAAATCTACCAGGAGATACACTAATACTATTCACCATGAATATAAATTAAAATTTTGGGGTTTATGGCAAGTTATATATTCATTAAAGCTACTGTAAACAATATCAGGTGGAGGTGTAATCAACATGAAAAAGCTCTCCATAGGTTTAGGTGTAATCAATGTTACAAAGCTCTTCATGTGCCATTATGTGCAGTAATGTACAGATATATATCCAGCATAACAGCACAGTTAAATATACGTCTTATTTTGCTTAAAACTCATTCAGCCTCTACCTTGCTACATCTATCCCTATTCTACCTCCCTCTTGCTGCTGATCCTGCTAGTTATCTTTACATATGCTTGTCCTTTGGAGCAGTGATACACAGTCTTTCCAAACTGCAGCTCAGTGCTACAACACAAAATTCCTGGAGGAAATAGACATTCCCATTCGTGGGCAAACAGAAGGCATTCATTGCACTCTCTCCCTCAGATAACTCTCAAGTTGAAGCTTTGCGTTAGAACATAAGGATTGAAAATAAATACCATAAGTTTGAAGTGTCAAAAGCACGTGCCTCATATGGAAAAAAAAATCAGCACAAGAAATCCTGCAAAACAAATGTACATTACTTTTTTGTTGTCTGTTCTATCTGTTCCCCAGCTAAAGACATGGCACCCGGTGAACTAACTGAAACAGTTACTGATTTCTGGACTGGGCAGCAGCAAGAAAATTTTGAAAATCTTTCACAGATTATGCTATGTAATGAATTAAAGATTTACTGATTGAGTAAAGGAGCATCCTAGGGCAAGGAAGTCTCTTTCATTTCCAGTATGGCTACTGAACAGTCGCATTACAATCAGGCTTTTAAAGGTACAGACTTGCTAGTCTGAACTTGCTCTACATCTTGAGTTTGAATTTTTCTCATGGAGGTGAATTTTCATGGTATTGTGTTGAAGAACTAATTTAACTTTCTTTAAAGTTTTTAACATCACACTTGCTTATCACCTTGAGCTGCACTAGACACAAAACGAGACTGCAGATCTAACCCAAAATCATTACTTTGAGCATCTGTTTTTGGAAATATCCACCAAACCTTTTCAAGGACAGTTTCTAACACAGAACCAAAGGATGAAACTAAAAAGCAACTCATTCTGAGAAGACAGTGCAGACACTGAAAAGGAACTGAAAGAGGTGATGGATGCAAGACAGCAGCAGAGGAGGCACAACATTTTTGTTGGTAAGGCACAGCAACAAGAATAACTTGATTCTATAATCTATTTTTATTTCAGAAGCAAGTTCTAAGGCAAAATACTGGTAATCCTGATGGCTGAAATAAAAAAGAAAGCTTCTTCCTCTTCACCCCTCCAAAGAGCTCTGGATGGGATCAAATAAACAGAGTTCTGCTGACATCTGCAGAAAGCAGAGGAGAGGAATTTAGGGAACTAGTGGAAAGGCCACATGTTCTCTGGGTTTTTTTGGGGAGGGGGTGTTGTTGGTTTTTTCATATCTCCAAAGTATATTTGGAAGTCATTTATGTTAAAAAGGAGTATATAAGTAAGAGTAGAGAAGTTTATACCTACAATAATGTATGGAAGGCTAAGACAACTATGTCTAGCATTTGTGCTTCACCATTATCTAAGATACTAACTTTCACCTTTAGCATGCAACAATAGTATCTTGGAAAAAAGATGAAGGGCATGAGACTAAAAGTCCTTGTAAATGATGAGGTAGCAGAATCCCTTCAGAAGATCCCTGCATGCAAGAGAACTGCGTTGGTTGTGAAAGCGCCATGTACTTTAACACAAGTGCTGAAATTGCAGACAAAGTTGGCAAAGCAGTAGTGTTTAGCTGGAGCAGCAAGAAATGGAGACGTGGTGGAACAGAAGTAGCTCACATCACAAGATCAGGAGAAGCTTCAATTGGTCTTTGTAGCCCAGTAGCACAGGTAACAAAAACCTGAGGCTTGATGACACCAAACTCTGTATGAGGCGTTACTGGTGAATGGAATAAGCATGCAACTGCTAGGTCAGGTTGCTCAACAAAGACAATTACTGTGAAACAGCATTAGTCCTACTTCAGGGGTATTGCTTTGTACCCTTTATCTACTTAGCCAAGTTTTTCTTTTCACAGAATCATAGAATGGTTTGGGTTGGAAGGAACCTTTAAAGGCCATCTAGTCCAACCCCCCTGCCGGGGGCAGGGACATCTTCAACTAGAGCAGGTTGCTCAGAGCCCCGTCCAACCTGTCCTTGAATGTTTCCAGGGATGGGGCATCTACCATCTCTGGGCAACCTGTTCCAGTATTTCACCACCCTCATTGTAAAAAATTTCTTCCTTATATCTAGTGTGAATCTACCCTCTTTTAGTTTAAAACCATTCCCCCTTGTCCTGTAGCAACAGGCCCTAGTAAAAAGTCTGTCCCCATTGTTCTTATAAGCCCCTTTTAAGTATTGAAAGGATGCAAGAAGGTCTCCCTAGACCCTTCTCTTCTCCAGGCTGAACAACCCCAACTCTCTCAGCCTTTTCTCACAGGAGAGGGCTTCCATCCCTCTGATCATTTTTGTGGCCCTCTTCTAGACCTGCTCCAACACATATATGCCTTTTCTGTGCTGAGGACTCCAGAGCTGGATGCAGTACTCCAGGCAGGGTCTCACCAGCGCAGAGTAGACTTGCTAATTAAACTGATTCATGCAGTGAGATGATTAAAATTAGCTCACTGAGCACTAGAAAGTTTCTCTGCAATATTTCCAGGTGTGAGGTTGGAGGTCAAACTTATTTTAGTGATCACCACTTACATACCACTTACATTTGGAGTTTGTTGCTGATGGTCAAATCCTGACAGAAGATTTAGAATATGTTACCTAATTTTTTTCTCTTTCCTATTAAAAAAACAAAACAAAACAACAACAAAAAAAACCAACAAAAAACCCCATTGTCATGTATGATGGTCTACTGTTTCATTTATGTGCCCTAGGGTCTCTAGGAAGTAATTTTATGTATAATATTTTTTGTCACTTTAAAAACTGCCACTATTGCTTTCACCCCATTAGTTAAAGAAGCGTCTACCTTCACCAGTGGATCATGTTCTCTCCTGCCACAATTCAACATTGCTCCTTTGAAAACACCCAAGCAATTCTGAACCAGCTCAAAGTCTGCTTTTCTGATCTCTTACCAGTTTTGTAATACAGAGCTCACACATAAAATAATCATTAGTCCAAAAGTACTCCTACAGTGGGGAAAAAAACAGTAGTACTTGCACAAGGATTAGCAATTCAAGTGCTCTTGATATACATTTACTTTGAAATCTTGGATATCATGACTCGACTGTAATTTTCAAGGCCACTAAAGCCTAACTTGATTATAGCTCTCTTCTTTGCAATTCCCTCCAGTTACTGAAACTTTGGAGCCATAAAGAAGAGCGTCTGGTCCTGTATACTAGCTGAAACCTTAAGAAAAGCTGCAGCATAACTAGGTCAGATAACAGTATCACTGACAATTACACAGGACAGTATGAGATGTTCCTCACTACTGCAAAAGGGATTTGAGAAAGAAAATGCAAGAGAGGAATGTGTGGCTTTATTTGCTTTTCATTAACACCACCAGAATCTAGTGTCAAAAAGCTTGTGTTCCTGATACTATTCAAAATTTGAGCTGAGTTTTAATTCCTCTTTCATTCATTGACAAAAAGAAAAAAGAACTGATGAGAGAGTAGCCCGATAGTCTCAGAACTATAAAAATAGATTGCACAGCACAAGGGATGCATCTAGATTTTCTTTGTCCATACTGTTTCCATGACCCCACCAAGTTCTGCTTCGTTGGTTAATTGGTACGGACTATCTGGTGTCCAGACCATTCAGATGAACAAACTCTTGAGTCAACTAGACAAGTCTGTACTAGGTTTCAGGTGGGAAAAGATTTGGGGCAATGTGCATCTAAACTGATTGTGGGAGATGCAACATAGGGCAAATTCGCCTTCCAACTGCCCACCTTCAAGATATAATAAAACGTGTCAGAAAGCTTCCTTATATATAAAGAACTACATTTTATTTCATAATTTTAATATTTGATAGCCATTTGGGTGGGATCTTGACAATTATTTAAAAAAAAAAAAGTAAAAAGTACTTCCCAGGTCAGATTCTACCTGGTAAGGATGCTGGGCAGTTGGATTCATGCATAACTATTTCCAAGAAAATTTGCTGTAAAATTTATCCCACCACTGCTGACAGTGAAAATTTTGCTGTAATTTTCCTATTAGTTGGTTTGTTTCCTGGAGCCTATCTTAGGTTTTTATGTCCTTTTGGTTTTCAAAGAAAACTTTAACAATGAGACCCAAAGGTAGCCTACAAGCTCACAAAATGAAAGTCAGACAGCCTCTGAGTCTGAACATTTCACTCAAGTTTTTTGAATACTTCAGTTTTGACAATACTTCTTCACATGTGACAGTTTCAGCCGCATGTAATGTTGACAACCAGAGGTTTTTTTTCCACATTAATGAGACATAAGAGCTCAGAAATGAAGCTTTGGTGAAGTGGAGGAAAAGTCTGTAGTCCAGAAACTCATTCTCCATCGAATCAGAGAAGAAATTTTCTGCAACAGACCTAGTGCCACTTAAAAAACAACATTAAATCAATCCTACAGAATGCAAATCTCAACTGGTGTAAATCGTCCCATTCCTTCTGCAATCAATATAATTATATAGAGGATTTCAGCCTACGCATATAACAACTGCCATGGCTACCTAAAAAAGCCAAAATGAAGCGGATATATCCTTGTCTTTATTTTTTCAAATCCTCAAAAGAAAAGCAGAGAATTGCACTACAGGTTTGTTAGATTGAGGAGTATACAGCACCTTGAAATCACTGTTTTTATGAAAGGATTTATACATCATTGCCATTTGTACAAACATGTAGGTATTTTTTCAACATTCGTCTGTCATGGAAGACATCCACCAGATACTCTTCATGGAGCTTGACAGATAATAAAATTAATTTTAAGTACAACAGCAAATCAAGCATTCATAATGCCATAAAAACATCTATCTACACACTGATGACTGAAATCTAACATAAAATTAATGCAGACATTTAAGTAGCATTATGATTCACAATTAAGCCATGCAGATCTTTTCCAGGAACAGCTCAGAGATGATTTTTTGTGGGTTTTTTTGTTTGTTTGTTTCAAGAAAAGCAGCATTAAAACGTATTTTTCTTTTCTGCTTGCCTTTTTTTTGTTTTTAATGTTCCTATTTAAGGATATGAGCCAATCTTTAAATACTATCTCTGAATTTTCTGAGGTAAATGATATATACAGTATTTGGACTAGGCATAAAACAGCGAAGTTAAATGGTGAAAACCCAACAACAACAGTAACCACTTAGGTTCAGAGAAAAATTTGCTTTGAGAGTACAGGGACAGGAGCATTTGGACACCATTATAGGTCATTATGTCATCTGGTTCGGATGTGCAACCAAGAAAAAGCGTCCACTCTATGAAACACAGGGTAACTAATTCCCCTCTGCTTTCTCTTGTGTGCTCTATTTCAATCCTAACCGCTTGTAAAGCAAGAAAATCCTCCCATCCTTCTCCCCTCTCATGCAGTGTTGGCAGGCCAGAAGAGAGAGCACTGACCCCTGCTCAGCCCACCCTACACCCTACTCCAAGGAAAGTAACCTTACTAACTGGATACCTGACTGGAGTTACATTTTTCCAGAAACAAAGGCAGTAAGGAAGCAGATTAGGAAATCTCTGTGTCATACGCTGCTCTGTATTATTGATCTAGATGTACTATCTTGGGATAGTAGCCATGTTAACACAAAGCTACATATGCGATAAATTACTCCAGAGTCTGCCGTATAAACATTACATTTAGCAATGATTTTGCATCTACTATGAATCAGAACTTCTTATCAGGATGCTATTATATCTTCATAGTACTTTCAAAGCCCCTGAAAGTCCTACAGTGGGTTCACGCAAGAAGAAATTTTTTTTTTCTGGGATAGGACTAATATCTACACCTGACATCCCTTTAAAACAAACAAACAAAAAACCCCCAGCATTTGCAATGCAGCCAGAACTTGTTCTCCATATTGAGCACCTACAAAAGAGATCATAAAACATGAACTGGGCAGCAAATGTTGAATTAGGAAACAGAATTTTTAACACAAAGAAACAATTTCTGTCTCAAAAAAATCAGACTTCTGGAATACAGGAGGACACAGCAAGAGAAACATTAATGATTGCTTATCTTGTTCTCACTTTTCTTCACCAAATAGTTAGCTAATGACCACTGAGGAGAGAAGTCTTTGCTATAAGGATTTTTACTGTGAGACTACTGGCTGTTATTATATTCTTAATCTTCTTTAAAGTGGTTAAAACCTGTAAGCTTGAACAATTCTCATTTTTATAAAACAAAGCCAGAGCTATTCAACATCCAGCAGCTCAAGAATGCCTATTTAATAATTACATCTGCTCAAACTCATCGCAGGTGAGTTGCTCTTAAAATTTTGCCAGGAATTTAGAGAGTATTGAGAATGCACAAGTACTGCACCACACCTGCAATGTTCACTCTCTTCTTGCCATCCTGCTACCGCAGAGCAGTCTGCATCCAACGCAACAAGGATCCCTCAGGTGCTGTAGATGAGGCTGTGGATGTACAATGAGTTTAAATAACCGCTGCATAATCTCACCCTTCCAGATAGTCCTTCATCATGCATATTTGCCTTTGTCCTTTCACTTGTCTGCCACACTCTACCCCAACACACAATAGTTAAGAGAGAAGGATCATGATATTAACATCATATTTCCTGCATTGCATCGATAACCCTGTACATATCTCTTACACCTTTTATTCCTTTTTTATAGTTGGGAAATGACTGCCCCAAGAGCTTAAAGCAGCTAACCTGATACCTATACAGCAGTTAGCGTACTGCTGCCTTGAGCCAACTTGACCTAAACTCTAGAGTAGTGCACATGTACTAATGTAATAGCTGATGCCGACAGTCCTGCGGATGCTTCTCTCTATGTCGTAGTTTTACCCTTGCCAGCAACTAAACACCACACAGCCCCTCACTCACTCCCCCACCTCCTCCGGTGGGATGGGGGAGAGAATCGGGAGGGTAAAAGTGAGAAAACTCGTGGGTTGAGAGATAATAACTGAAACAAGGTAAAATAGTAGTAGTAGTAATAACAATAATAATAGAATATACAAAGCAAGTGATGCAAAATGCAACTGCACACCACCCGCCAACCAATGCTGAACCAGTCCCCGAGCAGCGATCCCTCCTTACCGGACCACGCCTCCTAGTTTATATACTGAGCATGATGGTATGGAATATCCCATTGGCCAGCTGGGTTAGCTGTCCTGGCTATGCTCCCTCCCCGCTTCTTGTGCACCTGGCAGAGCATAGGAAGCTGAAAAGTCCTTGACCAGTGTAAGCACTACTTAGCAACATCTACAACATCAATGCGCCATCAACATTCTTCTCATACTAAATCCAAAACACAGCACTATACCTGCTACAAGAAAGAAAATTAACTATCCCAGCTGAAACCAGGACAGTATCCACACCTTATTCTATAACATCTACATCATGTCCAGGTCTCACATTTTCCAATACATTCCAATTAATCATCACCACTTCTCCTGTCTTTTGATATATACACACAGATATCATTCCCTTAGGCTATGGGCCATCTGTCTAAAATGTCCATTGAGTTCATTTAGTCCATGACTTTGGGCTCCATCTGTCATAACAGTCTTTCAGGGCAGGAGAGATGGTGTGTGGTGTTGGATTGTTGCATGCTGAAGCCAATTCTCGTTCCATTGTCGCTGCGCTCATCTGGTCCTATCGTTGCACTTTGCTCGGTTTCATCAGAGTTCATTCTTCATTAATCTGGGTGATTCTTACGGCAATACCATTGATATGACATATAGCAACCATAGAAGTGATGACATACAGTATTATATAGCAATTAACATCATACAATTTAGTTCATTGGCTGTTTTCACCCTCAAAAGAATCCCCTTGAGGTGCACACTGGACTTCCCCATCCCCGCTTCCGAAGGGCTACTGCCTGAACTGTCTCCTGTTCAATTTGTTCAAAGGCTTGTCATTGCTCAGGGCCCCATTTGAAATTGTTGTTCTTCCGGGTCACATGATAGAGAGGGTTTACGATCTGACNCGTCACCTGTTGTTCTTTGACTCTCAGCAACCCCACAACAGAAGGGTCCTCCAAGAGACCGGGCAAGGCAGACAGCTGTTTAATTTCCTCTGTTTCCAGGGCAGCTATACCAAAAGCCCACCGGTACCCTTTTGGGTCCTGGAAATACCCTCTCCTGAGGTAGTCTATGCCAAGGATGGACGGAGCCTCTGGGCCAGTCACAATGGGGTGCTTCTGCCACTCATTCCCGGTTAGGCTCACTTTGGCCTCCAATACAGTTAGATGTATCTTAACTACACAGGGATGTTCAATGTACTGACAAGTTATTTTAACGCAGGTGGTGACATCATAGAGGAAGGTACGGAAGGTGCCCTTCTCTATTTCCTCTATAAAAAACCTCTCAGAGGAATAGGTATAATTGCTAATTATCTCCATGAGGTGGTACCCGAAATACAGTAATGGCTTCAGTACAAAACTCAAACACAAACTAACGCTCAATGACAGGGTTTTAATAACAAATCTCCCTGGCAAAACATCACTAATCACTGCAGAGCACAGCACACTACAAAACCCAACACCAATCTTTAACAGGTACAGCAAAACCAAGAACATGGTGCAGATTAGATAAATTAATATTGAGAACAGATGAATCTATATTGTGACCAACAACGGTTAACAGATATAAATTCCTTAATACGCTCCAGTTAATCTGTTCTTATCTCAAACCCTTCGAGCCCCACGTTGGGTGCCAAAAAGGACTGCTGTGGTTTAACCGCAGCCAGCAACTAAACATCATACAGCCACTCGCTCACTCCACCACCTCCTCTGGTGAGATGGGGGAGAGAATCGGGAGGGTAAAAGTGAGAAAACTCGTGGGTTGAGAGAAAAACAGTTTACTAACTGAAACAAAATAAAGTAAAATAGTACTAGTACTACTACTACTAGAATATACAAAGCAAGTGATGCATAATGCAACTGCACACCACCCGCTGACCAATGCCGAGCCAGTCCCCGAGCAGTGATCGCTGCTTCCCAGACAATGCCTCCTAATTTATATGCTGAGCACGACGTCATATGGGATGGAATACCCCATTGGCCAGTTGGGTTAGCTGTCCTGGCTATGCTCCCTCCCCGCTTCTTCTGCTCCTGGCAGAGCATAGCCAGCTGAAAAGTCCTTGACCAGTGTATGCACTACTTAGCAGCAACTATAACATCAGTGTCTTATCAACATTCTTCTCATACTAAATCCAAAACACAGCACTATACCAGCTACTAGAGAGAAAATTAACTCTATCCCAGCTGTAACCAGGACACTCTACAAGAGTTATACTCTTCACTCGCAGTCAATGCTCTCCATTCTTTCTGATACACACAACAGCAGAGGGAAGGTGAGCAGAGGAAAAGCTGACAGTATTACACCCTATGTTCAGGTTTCTGCTCTTGTTGACAGATTGTGATAAGAAAAGGCTCTTTTATAAGAACAGTACACAAAGAAACAGGCACAGAGTCAACACCCCTGACTGACAAGTCTAGAAGAGGAAGCAGGCAAAACATTTCCCCATGTGGTTACAAAATACTTCCCACCACTTTATATAATATGGGTTCATATGCCATACCCATTAACATAGCTGAATTTACTGCTGTCTTGGTCTCTTTTCCACCCTTCCGCTGGCACCATTCTCTGTGTTTTTTGTTATTGATTTGGCATTTCCGTTTATTCTTCTGCAGGCTATTCAAATTATTTTAATTCAACTCAAAAGGATTACACTGAAAAACTACTGAAAGTTTCAGAAGATATTTTTCTGACTTTCTACTCCCGTATTCTGCAGCAATAGTCCTGGATATTTTCCATAAGGTTGGGAGGGGAGCCTGCCAAATACTGCACTAGCCTGCCAGGTGGCACAGAGTTATTTCTTCCATCAGCAACTCAAAAAATACAGCAGACACACAAATATTTCATGTGATATGTTCACAGGTCACACCTAGCACAGAGAAGTATTAAGCTCGTAAAGTAAGTTCACTCCTTTTCAATAAGCACAGACTGACATATGGCATAATAAAAGCATTTGATCCATGAGTATTTCAAAGTGAAATTAAACAACTAGAGATCCCCCAAAGACACACATCTGCACTTGAATTTTGTAGAAGAATTTCATTTTCACTTTTTAAATGCACAAATAGCTTGACTTTTCCTAGGTCAATCCAGGCTACTGGAGGAATGCCAACATAGATACAGAACAGAGGTATGTCCATGACTCAGAAGGATAGCAAATCTTCACTTTCCAACTAACTCTAAAAATATTTTTTTAAGACTATCAGTCCCAAACATCTAAACCATGTCATATGCCCCCCAAATTCCAAGATACCGCTAGGGAATAATGTTGGTGGGAGAGTTATACATTTTTGCAGCCTCAACCTTTCACAGACTCAAGCTTCATTTTTTTCAGGAATAAGGATGAAAAGCCTACTTTTTATTAAAAGAAAGCTCATAGTTTCTCATATGTATGTGATACTGAGCCTAGGGCATTAAAAAATCCAAATACCTCAAGAGTCAAAAATGCTACATTTCAATATCATTTCATTAAAATACTAATCTTACAGGCTGCAGGGATCAGTAGAGACAAGCCAAGGATGGAGGGAGAAGGGATATGAATCAGAATGAGAAGTAACAGCATAAAATGAATGCTATCTGAGTTTAAAAGGGAGTGAAAACATCCTGCAAAACAATATCCTGAGGAGACAAAAAAAAACCCACAAACCAAAAACAAGTAAAGATAAAAAATCAACAACAAGAAAAAATGCAAAGGCAGGAAAATTCCCTTTTATGGGCATTTCCAGTGAAGTTTATTAAAATAAAAGGTGATCAAGTCGTTCCACTAAAAAGTCTGTAATTCAAAGTGAGGATCTCAGCACTTTCTGGAAAAAAAATCCAGCCTCTGAAAAGTAGGGAAGGTGAATGGTTAAAGTGTTGACAATTACAGGTCACTTCTGGAAAACCTTTGTTTGTATGTAGTTAATCACATGACAAATACCTTTTGGAAATATTCTAAGGCAACAGTTCTCAAATGGGAAAAAAGTTGCTTATTACATTGCCACCATCAATAACAAATACGAAGTTTTTACATTTATCATATGCAGCAAATTTAATATAAATAGGCTTTTTCCATTAAAGAAGGCAAGGGAGAAGAACACAGATTTCTCAGAGAAAATTGTGCTCTGAGCTCCTCTGATACCAGTCTGGTATAACTGTACTAAACTCTATTTTACATCTACTTGGCTAGATAGAGTTCAGAATTTCTCTTTGTGCACTTAGCACTTACACAGGGATGAACATAAGACAAACCAACGCAATATTTCATAAAAACATGCAACTCTAGTAACAAGATACTAAGCCAAGACTTTCTAAAGAAACATTTGAGGATCTTTCTAAAAGTGCTTAAAAAAAAAAAAAATTTACTTTGTTCATCTGCACAGATATATCAAAGCCTCTCTCTCACGTGATTTCTACCAAAATTACTAAATCAGCTTTACAAAACTCCCATCACCCATAGCACTCACCCTATTTTCGTGTTAAACAAAATATCTTAAGTTTTTTCATTACCTGCTCTTTTTTTGTGATGAATATTGGTATGTATTTTTGTTCTCCAAATGCTACTTTTCCTGACCATTTTTAAAAGTTGTGTGACAGTTAATTTAACTTTGACAGTTATATGGTAGGTTTTAGACCTGGTTTCTGATTTCACATACAAGTTCCACAGTTATAAAACTTGCATTTTCATAAACAGAAATGGCTGAATGCAAAATACAATCATACAGTCAAAGTGATTTGTATGACTTAACAACAATATTAACTGGAGAGAACCTGCACAGAAAGCATAAAGATTTGCACATCAAGGCCCCAGATTTCAATTGCATTTCCTTCACGCATGTTTACAGGAGTGTACCCCTAATTCATACACACACAACTTTAAATACATGCTAAAGTATTGTTTATATGCCTGAAGACACCTACAGACATTTCCTGTGGAGCTATAGCTTCAGAACAAGACCTTGAATTCCTTAATTTCTGTTAAAAACGTTTAGCTATTTTTGTCTGTTAAAATTATGTCAGTTGGAAGGAAAACTTCTCAAGCAACTGACTTGCGGAAAACGGACTCCACAATCTGTAAGATTGTAAAGTAGGTATGTTTATTCAGCGCTGGGCGGCACGGGGGGTAGTCCCACCAAAATCGTGCGCGCCCCAACGCGGCACTCACTGTAAATATATACAGCTAATTGTTGCATATGGATGATACGCCTATACATATGTATGACCTGTCCCCGCTTTGTATTAAAATGAGTTCCAAGAAGTCATTTCCATAGTCCAAGCATGCGCAGTAAAATTAGGGTTAGGGTCTTTCCCTCTCCCGGGGTCGTCCATAGTCTTCTTCACTGTGTCCGTTAGTTGAACTCTGGGCTTCCTTTGTCTATATATGGTCATTTAATGAGCTCATCAGTTCCTCGACTCTTGGAATGCCAGAAGGCATCGGGTTATCTTGTCCTTTGACACTGGTCAGTGATTTACACAGGACACTTATCTCGTACTTCGGAGGCCTAACGAGCAGCTCAAGGTCTATCCCCTCTTATCAAGTGGGAGGATGCACCATGCTGGGATCTCAGTCAAAATTGTTAATTAGTTTATGGCTCAGGCCAGACAATGGCTCTGCTATTAACCCTTAAGTGTTAGTTCCCTCTATCACAACTCTCTACCTATGACATCTCTGAGTTCTTTTGATTCGTATCATATACTGTTTCTGAAAACCTGCTGTCTGTGTTTACTGATTACCCATCCTAAAATCTAAATTAGGAAGAACAAAGCTGGAGGAGGTGACTTAGATGTGCACTGAACTCAGAGAGAAAGTACACTGAACAGAGCCATTGGTGCATGATTCAAATACCACACAGCAATATCAGTTAAGACATCTTGGTGACCTTACGGACAAATGATCAAGTCACACTGCTTGTAGACAGCAGTATCATTGTATTCCAAAATTAGCATTGCATATACTACTAAATGTAAAATTGCTAAGAGTGGGGATTATCATCACCCAGATTCTTCAAAAAGCTTTTTCTACATATACAACAATTTTTAAAATGTTCATAGTGAGAGGAACTGAACTGCCATGACTATGGGCTAATCATATTAACATGTACACAACCCCATAAAAATTCTGTGCAACTTCTCTTTAGCTACTGTTCATTACGGACATGTTAACAAAATCTTTTATTTGTACAACACTATCAACTACCATAAATCATATATACTTTGCTGTTGCCAGTTTATTTAAAACTCTCATTATCTACAACTAGCAGGTTACTTATATGCTCCTAAACACAGAAATTAAAAAAAAAAACAAAAAAGTTGTATGGTTTTGGGCTTCAAAATGAATTCAAAACTCACCCAGACCCATTCATTCAAGAAAGGTTAAGTGTCACAGTTTTTAGAGTCCACGTATTAAATCACGATGAAGGCTGTCTGGCTGACAAGAATTGCCTTAGGACAAATGCAATAGGCCTTAAAAGCCATAAGAAGTTAAAAATATCATAGTAGTAATACAGGGAGGTTTTTAAGTTCTACATAAATGTTTTGCTTCCACTGGAAGCTTCCACGAGTCAAGGAGATGAGCATCCAGACAGGGACTCTTCATGCCACAAATCACTATTCATGTCCAGTGTATGGTTTCTCCCCTTGGGAAACCACTTAGGTTTCAACAGAACCTTTCAATGGACTAGTAGGCACTACTTTCTGCTACTTTCTCTCTCATTTCACTTCGGAGCAGAGTCAAATCGATTTAACTGACACCTGTTCAATTTTTTTCAGCAGCTCTACCAAGGATGAAAATGACATGCCATCAGAGCACTCATTTCATTACTGTTATATTAGACATGTATCACTACTGCCCACCAGTTAGTACATACTATGTGTTTCCATCTCTGCCTGATATACAAATAACAGAGTTCTATCTCCTAATGAAAGTGAAGAAACATTTTACTGACTTGGATCTAGACCTTATTCGTGTAATAGCACCAAGGAATAAGATTTGACACTGGCCACTGGTAAAGGCCAAATCACACAAGATCTGCTTGAAGTCTACAGATCAGTTTGGGTCAGTGGCTTCTTTTTAAAGCTGTTGGCTTTCAGTTTATGCTGGTTATGGTGATTGACTGCAGTTGACAAACATCTAGCTAGTATAAGGGGAAAAAAAAAGAATATAAGCTTGTTTTGAACAGAAAATTGGCTGCATTCAAGAGTGACAAGATTTCACAATAATCTATTGTGATTACATGGGACATCTAAAAACAATTCCTCATCTTCCAAAGTTATACCAAAGCCATCTTAAAGAAATTGTCAGGATCAAAATGACTTATTATTTAAGAAATATGCATTGAAATTATTAGCAGACTTACAGATAGTTAAAGCTACAGAGTATTTTTTAAAAGGCTATTTGCTTTTTATCACTATTCTCAAAATTTATTTTCCTGTCCAAGGATAAAGAGATACATGACAAAAAATTCTGTCAGGATTCCTCACAGTTTTCTTCAGTCATCTCAAAGAGAAAAAACCCCGCCTTTCCTCTCCTCCTCCCCAAATCAGAGATGCAAAACATTAATTACAAAATTTGGCGTAAAATAGGATATATCAAGCCCAGAACACTGCATATGTAGGATTTTTTATTATTATTTTGCTATCTTCACACTTTCACCAAAACCATATTCCCAATGCACTCCATCTGATAAATACATGGACAATGCAGAAATGATACACTTGAAAAAGGCATTTATAAGAAGTCAGCATTATGCTAATGTGTACTAAAAATTACTAGAAGTTGTAATTTTAATGTGTCCCCCCCCCGAAAAAAAAAAAAAATCAGCATGTACTTTGGCATTAAGCACTATTTGTTTTGCCAAGGAGTATGATTTAATAAAATAATACATTGTTGACTCACCACAGCGTGTGCTATGTCTCATCTATAGGAAATGGTTCAAAGGCATCAACTTCATGCATGGGTTGCCATAGCTGATATTTGAGTCTGGCCTGCTGCTGGTACAGGTTTCTAATACTAGCCCTAAGCACAAGAAAAGAGAAAGAAATATTTGGGGTTTATTTTTCAAGTCTGATAGACACAGAAAACGTTCAGAAAACTAAGCTAACCTGGAATGTCAGTATTTGCACATCATATAACAAAGACTTAAGATTTTCCTCTGATAATACCATAATGCATCCAGTCACATGCAGTACCTGTACAATAAACTTCCCTTCTTCCATGCAAAGAAGAAAAGTTAGAGATAGAAAATAATGCAGAATGAAGTGTTGTTTAAATGGGAGAGAGGTGTCATGGGTATTTCCCTCCCCCACAAAAAAAAAATATTCACGGCAGGCAGACCCTAGTGCTTAAGAGCTCATGTTCAAGACTGTTCAAATTGCAACAGATGGCACTAAAAATCATAAAACTGTTCTCAAATAATTATTTTTGTTTCTATCCTATCTTTCTCAGGTCAGATCTTCAAATTTTTCTTTGGAATAAGGAAGAGCAGAAACTTTCACTATAACAAGTTGCGATTTGTACACAGTTATCTGTCACTAATACCTGGGGACTGAAATTAAATTTGACTTGTGACATTATGAACAGCTTTAAAAACTGTGCGATATGGATACATATAGGCATAAGAAGAGGCCTGTGAATTACTGCTGTTTATCAAATTAGCATCCTCTTAAAAACAAACAGCAAAACGTGACAAAATATGTTCAACTGACAGAGTGCTTGCAGTTAAGAAACTTACAGACAACCTCAAGAAATGTGGTAAAAAGCAAATATTGTGGAAATAAGACAGTGAATGAGAGGAGGAACAAGCATGTACCACTCTGGTATCTAATCACTGAACAAAATTAGGTGACTAATATTAAGCGGAAGGTTTCTGCAACATTTTCTTACCACTGTTTCACAACATGTTTTCAAATAGCTCAGAAGAGAAGTGAACTAAAAATCTGTACTAAGAACAGATGATTAAAAATCCTTACGAGAAAACAACTGCTTAACCAGAGACGCCCCACTACACTTCACTGAACTGGGACAAGAATTGCACATACTCAGGCTCCCTGAAATCCCACTCCAAATAGCAGTTCCTGATTTCCTGGGTTATCTGACTTCTTAGTGTAGAATCCTGGTGAAGTAGCTGTTGACTTGACTGGAAGGCTCTTCTGGACCTCCAACTTTTACTGTTTATTACAACATAAAAAGCTGACAGCAGTCCTGGGAGACTAAAACACCCAAAAACTCCGATGTCACTACTGTGATGTGAGCAAGGGTCTGCACTCATGCAGTCATCAATCTCTTCTTTTCCTTGGACAGGAGAAAAACCTGGAAGCCTAAAAATGCAACAGCTGCTTTTTCTTTTTCTTGCTCTAACAAGGGCTCTGACTCTGTCCTATGCTCCAGGCATAGTCAGGGATATTCTAAGATGCACAGAAGCTCATGACTTCACATCCCTTCTGTAGAGATGAAGATGAGGAGAACATTCCACTGCCACAAGTGAGTTGTTGTGCCAAACCTTTATTAAAAATCTCACTATATAACAAACAAACAAGACTAGAAAGTATGGGGACTTGCATTTCCTGTCCTTCTCTTCTAACAACTAGCCAAGACTGATTCTAAACCTCGCTGACAAAGCTATGGCTATCAGGCTAAAACACAGTATAGCAACTCAAGGAAAGTTGTGTAACTTTTGCAAATGGTGGACAGGGGACCATTAAATTCTGTCCCATCCCCTGTACTGCTTTTGAGCTATACTTTAATTTCACTATCACAGCATAAGAGAAAGGAAACATAGCCCTAATACCTGATATTTCACACTAATTAAAGTTGTATGTTGCTTTCAGTTTTAGACTATCAGTTTTAGATGGTTACCTGAGAACAAAAGATTTTTTGTTTCTGTGAAAGACTTTTTCTTATGTCTGCCTCCACAGATGGTGCTGCAAGAAAGAAAGAAAGAACTCACAGCAAGTGCAGCATTTTTTCTTTTAACTGGTGCCCTTTTATGAGGGTTAATTTTTTTTGCAAGTGGCCTTCAAAACAGTAAGTGTGCAAGAATCATAGAAAAGGGTAGCAGAGTATAAGCGTTGGAAGCCAGGTTATATTTATATTCAGTATTGTGGTCCAGTGAAGTCTCTCTCCTTTTCTCCTGATGACATAACAGAGTAGCAACTGTGGTAATACTGCAATCACTAGGCTTTTAGGTCATAATTTCTAGAAGTGCTATTATAAGCTCAAAAATGTAACCAGCTGAATGGGAGAGGCTATGGGTATAGAATGCTTGCTATTTTAAAAAAAAAAAAAGGCACAAAAAAAACTTACTTTGTTTTCAAAATTTATCAACAAGATGGTGATATTTTCTGTTATTGTCCAAAGAACTGGATAGCTTCTACTGAACAACACTTTAAGAGATACCAATCGTAAACTGGGAACCTTTCTGTAAATTCAGCTTTTCTGCCTTCCAAATCTTAATAAAACTCTGATGTCGTCTACAAAAGCAATGCTAAAACCCTCCTCCTTTGGGCCTGCTTTAGCTCTCCCTTAAATTGCATGAGTTTTGCAACAGACTGCAAACTACAGGTGAGCTTTATGACATTCTCCAATACCACGGTAGGGAAATTTTGATAGCTCTCCCTTTGTTTTCACAAGCCAGATCTGGTACTATAACACTGCTGGAAGATATTTTGTCTTACAATTATTGATCCAGTGCTATTAAATCTCTAAATAATGGCTGCAAACTTGCCAACTACTGACAGCAGGGAAAAAACCAAACCTACAAGAAAACACTCATTCCCAAGGTCTGCTCATAAAAAGCCCCTTCAGTGCACACACATATTTCTAACAATGAGAGGGACATTTTCTAATATCAAGCAGGCAGACAGACAGCTGAAGGCAACTTATTTTTAAAAATATGTTAAGTGATTTTTGCCCTTATCCTATTTGGGAACATCCCTGTAATCCTAATACTCCTCAACAAAACCATAATTACAACAGGATCCTGACAAATAATGTGTACTCTGAAACAGCAGGAAAGAGCAATGCGCAAAAGTGCAGTTTCCTGAGAGTCAGGGAGAAAGAATATTGTTTAACCGCTGAGGTCAAATCACCTTTGTCATTCACATTTGCATCCCTGTAAGAGAAAGTCATTAGTTGAGCCAATTGAAAAGGCATTCCTATGGCATCTTTCCTAGCAGGAAGAGTAAGCACACTGCAGAAGCACCACAGAAGAAAATACTACTCCAGAGCGTTCCTGGCTAGTGACTACAGAGCAGTGCTCTGAAAGAGGGTTAAAATACCAGAGGTTTGGTGCGCTCCACTTTCCCCAAGGCAGGGGAACCGAAGATAGCTTACATATGGGCAAAACCAAACAGCCCTGTGCAGTACCAACACCATCCTATTCTATCTTAATCTTCTTTTTCTGAAGCTGGCCTTGCATGACAAGCTCTGTGTCCTCCAGCAAGCAGGCTTCTCCTGATCATTTACAATATACTCACATCATTTACAATATATTTGCATTTTCCTCCTAAAAAATGCCATCATTTTCTTCAAAGTCTGTATTTTCATATAGTGTTGGTTTGTCTTTAAACAAGTCGCTGACAAAACTCACCGTGAACATATCAGAGGAGGGGGAGGCTGCATTGAGGATATCATGAAGCTATGCAGCAAAAGGAACCCATGTAAACAAGCTTACAATATCTCAGTAGATGAATGATGTGAAACATGCCCATCCTGGTTCACTGGAAGCACCATCTGCTTATTAAACAATGCTGTAACACTTAATTATCCAAATCAAATTTGTATTATTTCTAATAAGGCCTCTCCACAGTAAAAAATAAACCCAACATTTCTTCCTGTAGCAATAGCTTTTCTGCCAGAGGATATCCCTGCAAAGCAACATTGATTTCACTGCAGCATCTACAGATTATTAATTCTCTTTTGCAAAATAACTGCCCTGTAGCATGCTGCAAACACTTCTCCTAAAAGCTCTTGGCTGAGTTGTTCACTTGCATGTGAGAGTAATGCAGAAGAGTGATGATTACCTTAAAAGACCACTTTCTTAAAAACAACCCCCACCCCCACATCCAACACAGTTTGTCAAACACTCACTTCTCCCCACACACACTTTTTTTTTTTTTTTTTTGCATTCAAACTCTTTGCAAAAGGCCAAGACTTCTGTCCTCTGGATCTTCTAGTTGCTATCATTATCCTCTCTTCTTTTTTATTTTTACAAATTCAAATTTTATATGGCTCTGTATGGACTACATAACCCACATAATGTACTCATTTCTACTGAATTGCAAGCCAAGACACCTCCTTCCCCCAAAAGCCCCCAAGCAGCATTAGGGGTGATGAGGCTGAGTAAAACACTACTGTTTACATGAGCCAGCTGATAAAGCACTATCACACTCCGGTCCATGATGTGCCTCTGCACCGCTCTCACAACCACCGGTCACCTAAAGTGCCCAAACAGAAAAGCTCATACACACCTGAACACAGGAAAATGATGGTTCTCTGGCCACAAAATGTAGAGCTGCAGCCTTCTTGCTTCGGTTAGCAGTTTACTTCATTAACCTGTCTCTCTCTCCCTCTCCCCCATTTTTTTTTAAACAGCAATCAATATTCATCACCCCACCCTGCGAAAGCAGTTAGTCATATAATATTAGCATCAACCACCTACCATTCCGTGCTTGCAAGCTATTCTCGTCCAGAAACCTTTCCCCCAAACTGCGACTTTAGGTGGTATTTTTAAATCACATTCCAAACAGTGCTGAGAAAGAGATGGGCTATGTATAATAATAATAAAAAATAAAAAGATGGGCAGTTGGATTCAAGGTAAATCACCGTTTTCCTTTAAAGAACTAAATAAAAGCCTGGGAGAGAAGGTAGAGCAGAACAGAAAAAGGGGAGGCAAAATGTCTGGTAATAATGAAATAAAAGAGAGAAAAAAAAAGAAGAGTGGTTTGCTGAATCACGCTCTTTCACTGCCTGGAAACCATTGTGCAGCGTGATGCTGGCTGTACCATTGTGGAACCTACCAGAGGAGACAGGCAGAGAGCTTGGGGAATGGGGCTGCTATGGCAACTGAAAGGAGCACACATGACGTCAAAGCACACAGAGGTCTTGCAGGGGGAGGGAGAAAAGAGAAAAGTCTAATCTGCAGCCACAGCTATGGTATCTCCTGGTGAATCAGGGGATAGAGCAGACTGCAAAGGGAAGCTGAATAGTCTTCTGTAGCACTTACCAGCAGCAGCAGCTCGGGCATCTGCAGCATCGGAGAGCTAGTAGCAGCAGTGTAGATCTGCTCTTTTGTTTGCATTAGCTGCTATACAAAGGCATAAATGCTGATCACCCTAAAAAAAAAATCCAAATATTTGAAATTCATTTAAATTTCATGCTGGGAGAGGGGAGGAAATATTAAAAAAAAAAGAAGAATCACAACACATCTCCTTCACAGCTATTGAACACAGCTATTCACGCAGATATTGCTCGCATGAACGAGCAATGCAACTCTGAGAATAGAGTCCCTTAGAAGACCAAGGAACCACTCGAGATCTCCCCATTAGCCAGTATGTTGTGCCCACTACTAGAATGCCCCAAATCCCCAGACTAAAAACTTGCCACTTCTAAAAGGTCCCATTGCACAGAGGTACTATTGCATTTTGAGCTCACAGAACCAAGAGAGTTGGTGATGACTTCTGATGTCCTTAAGTTGAAAAGTTATGCAGATGACATTTCTTCTGCATATGTCAAACTGCAGGATGTCCCCTCTCTTGTGACATTAAACAGCAAAGAAAGTACACCAGTAAGACTGCTACACTGAGCTAGACTTCCACAAGATTTAGGCTGGGATAAGAGCTAGCCAGAAATACAATGGTGAAATTCAATCTTGCTGGAATACCTATCTTCTTTGAAAAACAAACCATGTCATTCAGTGTATCAGTTACATTGGTCAAGACTAGTTCCAAGGAACTCACTGCAGCTTTCCCGCAAGTGGTCTGAATACTCCACAGGCTTTGCCACAGCCAGAGCCAAAAACAGTCCCATGTGACCTGGAATGCTAACACAAACATTGTCTAACTCAGGTTGGGTACCTGTTGCATTTCTGAGGGCCATCCTAGTGCCTTTAGCAGGCCATACGCTGACATATGACATGACTCATAAACACTTAAAACGTGACTACGTATGAAATGAAGTCATTGGCTGTGTCTGGCCCCTGAGCTATATGTTACCCGTTCTTGTCTTAACTATACCACGTTCCTCCACTCTCCTTTCTTCATTAGCCTGTTCTCCTGCGTGTTCTGCTATCGGCACTTATTTTTTTGTAAGTGAAGGTTTTCATCTTGATCTGTGTATCATTCCTGCATACATATATACATGCATGAAGGCCTGAACATATTTATTTCCAGTGAGAAAAAATTCTATAGTTCCAACTTTCCCACACTGTTGTGTTTTTTTTTTTTCTTTAATTTACTTAACAGCTCTATCACAAGCTAGCAATCACCACAGAAAGTTCTCCCCACACTGTACCTTATACTGAGGTTGGATGGGTGTCCTGGTTTTGGCTAGGATACAGTTAAATTTCATCCTAGTGCTGTGTTTTGGATTTAGTATGAGAAGAATGTTGATAACACACTGATGGTTTTAGTTGTTGCTAAGTACCCTGCTAGTCAAGGACTCTTCAGATGCTGGGAGGGAGCATAGCCAGGACGCCTGGCCCAGCTGGCCAGCGGGGTATTCCATACCATATGACGTCATGCTCAGTAGATAAATAAAAGACATGGTCCAGGAAGTAGCTACTTGGTTATCGGTCAGCAGGCGGTGAGCAATTGCATTGTGCATCACTCACTTTGTGTATTTTTATTAGTAGTAGTATTAGTATTATTAGTATTATTATTTCTTTTTCTGTTCTATTAAACTGTCTTTATCTCAATCTACAAATTTTACTTTTTTTCCTCCCAATTCTCCCACCCATCCCACTGCAGGGGGGAGTGAGCGAGCGGCTGTGTGGTGGTTGGCTGCCTGCCTGGTTAAACTACAACAATGGGGTATAGTGAAGAAGCATTATGCCCAGATAATGTCCTGCCATTGTCACCAGTGTTCTGCCAGTGTCACCAATGTCCTAAGGAGCACGAAGGGCAGCAGGGCACAACCTCCACCGCAGTTTGCAAACACCTGCACAGTACACATAAGCAATAAGTCAGATAGTTTTAGTATGGTAACTGATCTCAGTAACCACAGCATATTTGACTGGGTAAGCTTCAGAAATCTATAGTTTACTACACTTCTTTTTTTGAGTGATGAGGGGAGGAGGGACAAGTAAAGGAGCTGCAAGATGTGCAGCAGAAGCACAATTAGCAGTAAGTACAAGATACTGAAACAAAAAAAACCCAACCCAAAACCTCATCACAATATTGGCAAAAAATTTAAACAGGCAGTTTTCACATTGTCATTAAAAACACCAAAACCTTTATTCCCTTTTTGTCTCTGTAACCGTATTCTTCTTTCTCCCATACCATATCATCATATCTACTCTCTTAAGGCATCTAAGATATTATTTTCTGCTACCATCTAACTGTCATGTTTGTATAAGAAGTACTATGTCTGCTTCCAGCATAGAGGGGCGATAAAACACTCCGAGAAAGGTTTCGTCCTTTCCAGATCCTACAGAATACCACAAGAGAATACCCTGAAAAATTATTTCTTTTGTGCTAGTCTTCTTCAACAAGACTCTAGAAATACATTATTGTCAGGCAAAATACCAGAATGAAATTACCTCTTTGAATAAAGCCTACATATTAGCCTCTTTTTTGGGGGTGTCTGTTTATTGCAAAAACCTATTAAAGACTTTTACTCATTTGGTGAAAGACTCCACTACAGCAACCATATACAAATATATTTCACATATATGTATGAGTTTATTACTAATCTGGAGAAAAAGGCAAATTTTTTTTCTTAAAAATATGTCCATACACATATTTTACCTGTGTTACCTAAAATGTTCGGGATATATTAAAAAATAGGTTTCTTGGAAAAAAAGCTATTGTGTGAGTCAGTAGAATGGAGAATAGCTTTGAAAATAGCATTAACTGACCATTCATTGGTGCAGAAGGGGTAGGGGGCAGTTGCTTTTGACACAGTAATGAGACTGGGGTTGGGGGAAGGGAGAAGAAACAAAAAAGCTTAAGCTCTTGCAGAGGTGACAGAGGCTTTGGAGCGTAATTAGGGTATTTGTCCTTGGAACAACAGATCTAATGGAAAATAGCATCTTTTCAGATGCTGCTTTTTCTAATGAAGGAATGCTGCTTCCTCGAGCTCAACAGCTAAACCAGCATTTCACTCGTCTTGAGTGATTACAGCTCGCTCTTTACGGTGTCCTCCTGAGATGGCTTACTGGCTGGGCCAAGATACACCAAGATGCCATAAAAAGCATTCCGGCCTAGAATCAGGCCTCAGATAAACAGTGTAATGGCCTGACACAGTGCAGAAAATTTGAGTCAAACAATTTAAACAAATCATTTTAGGCACCTGTATCCCAGAATAGCTGCCCCAATCTTAACGGTCAGACATGGTCTCCATGATAGGCAAGACTAGAAGTGGGTATGATCTAAATTTAAGATCAACTGGACAGAAGCAGATGTTTACGACACAAAGACAGCTACAAAGGTCACCATGAGCCAATTAAATTCATTTCAGCTAAGGTCTTGTACTCCCCCTTTGTGCCTCTAATGCACTCATTAGTGTTGGTCTTTTTTAGTACAAATTTATCTTGTTTTACTTTAAATGTGAATTCCAAAAAAAGTACAATTTGTAGCCCAGGAGATGAATACTAGACTGTACCTCTGTCATCGATTTTCATGAGACAGACTGGGAGCACTGAGGTTTGGAGAACAATTATGTCAGGAGTTTCTCACATTCAGTCCTGTATTTATACAAACAAACAGAGATCACTATTCACAGAATCATAAAATCACTAAGGTTGGAAAAGACCTCTAAGATCATCAAGTCCAACCGTCAACTCAACACCACCATGACCACTAAACCATGTCCCTAAGCGCCTCATCTACACGTCTTTTAAATACCTCCAGGGATGGTGACTCCACCACTTCCCTGGGCAGCCTGTTCCAAGGACTGACCACTCTTTCAGTAAAGAATTTTTTCCTAATGTCCAATCTAAACCTCCCTTGGCACAATTTGAGGCCATTTCCTCTTGTCCTATCACTTGTTACTTGGCAGAAGAGACCAACCCCCACCTCACTACAACCTCCCTTCAGGTAGTTGTAGAGCGCGATGAGGTCTCCCCTCAGCCTCCTCTTCTCCAGACTAAACAACCCCAGTTCCCTCAGCCGCTCCTCATAAGACTTGTGCTCCAGGCCCTTCACCAGCTTCGTTGCCCTTCTCTGGACACGCTCCAGCACCTCAATGTCCTTCTTGTAGTGAGGGGCCCAAAACTGAACACAGTACTCAAGGTGCGGCCTCACCAGCGCCGAGTACAGGGGCACGATCACCTCCCTGCTCCTGCTGGCCACACTATTCCTGATACAGGCCAGGATGCCGTTGGCCTTCTTGGCCACCTGGGCACACTGCCGGCTCATGTTCAGCCGGCTGTCAACCAGCACCCCCAGGTCCTTTTCCTCTGGGCAGCTTTCCAGCCACTCTTCCCCAAGCCTGTAGCGTTGCCTGGGGTTGTTGTGGCCGAAGTGCAGGACCCGGCACTTGGCCTTGTTGAACCTCATGCAGTTGGCCTCGGCCCATCGATCCAGCCTGTCCAGGTCCCTCTGCAGAGCCTTCCTACCCTCCAGCAGATCAACACTCCCGCCCAGCTTGGTGTCATCTGCAAACTTACTGAGGGAGCACTCGATCCCCTCATCCAGATCGTTGATAAAGATATTGAACAACACTGGCCCCAAAACTGAGCCCTGGGGAACACCGCTTGTGACTGGGTTAAAAATATTAAAACAAAACATATTAAATATTAAAATAAATAAATAAATTAAAAAAATTAAAACAAAAAATAACAATTGAGATTCTGGACCATCTGCATTTCCAATTCCTTGTTTGCTGATGCTGTTTAGTTAAAAAAAAAAAAAAAGATGAAAAACAGATACAGGTAAATGAGGCACTCTTTAAAAGAATTAAGCACTGCTTTTACAGATGGAGGAAAGCAGCTGTGACTCTATGCTCACCATTTTTTATATGAATCTTCTGAAATAGTCCTACCAGGGGACTAGTAACTACAGAAGTACTAGCTCTGACTGCCATGGAAGCACTCAGTGACTTACTGTTAATCCACGTGAGGTCCAGGACTAAACAGGTATTGCTCAAGCAGTTTATGCCATTCCTCCCAGAGCATGCTGCATGGATGGCTGAACATGGCAAGTCCTGAATTGCCATAGTTCACAATCCGGCATATTAAAGTAATCTGAAATTGGCAATAGCTTAATGCACTGGGCTGCAAACTGTGATGGTTTAGGAGCTGCTACACACCTCGCTCAGCTCTATCATCTGCTTTACAGAGGTCATATTCTTCTCAATGGCTAAATGGATCACAAATTAGGGCCACTAAAATAAAATCCTAGTGAGCGAGCATATTCATGTTTTAAGGCATAAAGCAACAAACCAATCTCTGAACAAACTCTTCCACTCAACTCAGTGCAAAAGCTAGAACTAAGTGATTGCTTAACATCACTTTCAGCCATAGTTTACTATTATTCCAGTCTCATGTAATGTTGCACTGTCAAGTGGAACAGTGAAGAGGTGCGATAGGCTATCTAAGGATGCTGGAACCCAGACTCACTATGCCACTGCTGTTCTCCCCAGGTATGTGCCCACTGTACATCAAATCCAAGCGTTCCTTTGTTCCAAAGTTATTTTTCAAGCTCAAGGAATCAATATACAAACTTTTTTGCAGCTCTCATTTGTCTGCAGTACAACCCTCCATTGTACTGAACTTCTCAGCTAGTTTTAATAAAATCCAAAAAATTTGCAATGCCTTCATTGATTTTATTCAATCTCATTCCCAAGAGTAATTACTGATGAAGGTTGACCTGAACTTTATCTCAGGCAAAAGAAAGAATGATCTTGGATTTTGTGCTCATGTCCATCAAAAGACAATTAAAGCTATTACATTTTCCACATGATTATTAAACTAATGGCCAAGAGAGGCTCTTGGAAAAGTTAAGGAAGTTGCACATACTCCTATCACCCCTTTTCCAGCCCCCTTCCTTCCATTACCTCTTCACTGTCATACCATGAAGAAGAGTACAGTTTAATCTCAAGATTTCTTTAACTTTCTTATACAGATGGACAAATGGAACAGAACTAAACTGAAGCAGAGAAATAACTATGACTGGCATCATGTCCGCTTTCTGGTTAACTCTGCAATTGAAAAGCACAATCTAAACAGTAACTTCATGTGGTTTGACAGTTTCAGAGCTGCTGCAATTATAAAGTGTAACTGGAGACAAAGTCTGATAACCGAGAACAGGCAACAATATCACAGGGCAGGGCATGGCTGTTGGACAAGTTCACCTGATTCATTTTTTCACAAGGAAGGTTTTAAGTGAAAGAGACAGTGAATCAACATAATAGGTGCATCAGAAGAATTCATAAAAGACAGAGACTGATTAACAGTAACTGACCTAAGGAGTTACACTGATCACCTGCTTGTAAATCATACAAACAACTGCAAAATCAGGCAAGTACTCTGGTGTTTTACAGAAATTTATTATTTTAGAAATTGAAAGCCTGGTTTATATATGGTAGAGGAAAGAGTAGTTTCTGAGAAAAAATAGTTCTCCAAGTCAAGAGCACTATTCATTACCCGTACATTTCTAAATCAAGATCTTACATAGCATAAACCAAATCTTAGCAGATTTACATTAAGCAGCCATAAGACAGGCACTAACACAGGAGAAATGTGCACATGCATGCATGCATATGAATACACAAATTAGAAGGGTTCAAGTCTTTACACTCATCATAATTAGAAAAAGGAAGTCCTGATCCAAAGCCCATAAATATCAAACAGAAGGATGCACATATACCTCACTAGGCAGTGAATTATATGTAAAAAACTGGACTGCTAAGTACTTATCTCAACAAAGGGAATGAACTAAATTAATAACTTAAAGTATACAAGTGTTGGAGAAACAGGACCTTCTTACTGCACATGAAAGTATTTCAGCTGTAACTTCAATTACTGCATCTTTAGTGAAAAATATTTTATTACTTAGAAAACAATTTCAGCACACAATACTACTGCCATTTTTTAAACCTCACCCTCACTAGTCTGTCTACTGTCAAGGGCTGTATGTACTGTAAAACTCTAGCAAATGAATATACCTAAAATGCACTAATATAATTTTGAATAAATTTATCACGGGTGTTTTATTGTCCTAATGACATAAAACATTACATAAAATGCTAAAGGTGCCATAAACTGAATGCTTACTATGGGAAAGAAAACAATCGCAATTTTAAATTGACATCTCCTATGAGGAAAGGCTGAGAGAGTTGGGGTTATCCAGCCTGGAGAAGAGAAGGCTTCGGGGAGACCTTATTGCAGCCTTTCAGTACTTAAATGGGGCTTATAAGAAAGATGGGGGCAAACTTTTTAGCAGGGCCTGTTGTGACAGGACAAGAGGTAATGGTTTTACACTAAAAGAGGGTAGATACAGATTAGATACAAGGAAGAAATCTTTTGCAGTGAGAGTGGTGAAATACTGGAGCAGGTTGCCCAGAGAGGTGGTAGAAGCCCCATCCCTGGAAACATTCAAGGTCAGGTTGGACAGGGCTCTGAGCAACCTGATCTAGTTAAAGATGTCCCTGCCCATGCCCAATCCCATGGGGTTGGACTAGATGACCTTTAAAGGTCCCTTCCAATCCAAACAATTCTATGATTCTATGATCTGAAGGTAAAAACAAAAACTGCTCAAGTCTTATTTAATTTTAAAAATTGCCATTTCCTGTATTCAATAATTCTTCCAGAGCAAATGATTTCATGTTCAATATTCCCTGCCAAGATACATAAGGCATGTATCAAGGATTCAATTATAAATTATTCCAGTACAACAGAGCACTAAACAGAATTTAAACTTGTTTCAGGATGCAAACAGAAATCAACTCCTCCCCCAAATGAGTACTTTCTCCATTTACATAACATGAATACACAACCACCATTTACAACATTTCAAAGGTTTACCTGAAAACCATGACATACTTCCAGCTGACTTCTGTGAAAATTTCTTCACTGTCGGTTCACTTTGCTACAACCATAAAATTAAATCAGACCGTGACAGATGGTGTCCAGCCTGTCTGAAGATATTATCTGCTGTATAAATATGATGATTTTAATAAATTTTGCTCCAAATATACATTTTGAAAGAATATAGTTTCCTATCTTGAGCTTAACTAACAGTAAAAACTTTGACCATGTTACCATGGTAATAGAAGAGTTGGGGCAAATAATTCTCTTGACTAAATACTGCTGTATTCAAAGTTGCACAGACTTACTGAAATGGGAAAAGAATGAACACCTGGATTTGGTGAACTACATGGATTTCAGCACCCTGCTGACAGGTAGCTAAACCTCCCCTGCTACTGAAAACTCTGGTTCCTGGGTAACTTCAAAAGCTTTCCATATATTGCCTTTTCTTATAAAGTCTTTGTTAGTAGATTACTTGCTTGGGAGTTGTTTCTTTTCTTAAATTTAATTCTCTGATAACAGTTTGGGCAACTCATCCACTTTTTCTCAACTTCACCAGGTGATGCTTTGCACTTACTAAGTCCTGACTGTACGTTTCTTGCACATGAGCAAGTCTCTGCTCCCATGAGGAAGCCAAATGATTCCAACTAAGACTGGGATTATAGAATGTCAGAACTAGCAGTACATGATCCATTTATTTTAATGTAATTGGGTTGATTGTCTCCATGCATTTGGTTCCCCCACGTATTTCTTCCAAATACATGATTTCAAAGGTGTGCTTGTTCCACTTTGAGAGCAGAATGATCACATAATGAAAAAGCATTTTTGAATGTTTTATTTTATCTCAGCCCAGACCCAAGAAAGAGGTCAAAAAGGTTTCACTTAAACTAGGGAGTTGTAAAGACTGCAATTCATAAAGACAGAAACTAGCATTGAGGCTCTAGCATTGCCTGCAAGTTAAAATGAAGTAGAACAGCTAAATTTTCATTTGGTTTGTAGAAAATTCATTCACAGCAAAACACAGCAAGACAGGTATGTCAACTACCCAGTGCACTATATATGGGATTCATGTTCTCGAAGTACGTAAAAATTCTCTTCACCATACCTGCTTTCTGCACTTGATGCCTAAGGAATGACTGTGATGCTGTCAAATGCTGGGCAAGGGCAAGACAGTGCGTGTTACACGTGACACTGTACCGGCATCAGTATGGAGCCTTCCTAACCAAGACACCACTACCAAAGGGACTGAGCTTCGGCTGCTTCATCTTAGCAGGAGCAGCTCAGGCTGCATCTCTCACTTCACGTCATACTCGCTGGCACAGGGCCAGAGAAATGTAAGAAGCACCTGAAAAACCATATTTCCTCTTCCTTCACAACTCCAAACACAATCCAAGGTCTCTATTAGTGAGCACTGCAAGGCAGAATGGACACAACTGTAATTTAATGTCACACTCAAATAGAGTTTGTCAAGACAAGCAGCAGATATAGTCTAAGATAAACAGAGTAAGACCCTTGGAGTTGTTACTTCCATGATACTCAGCTGCTTCTATCATTCAGCATTATGCACATCTGGCAGAGCAACATTTTTAAGCACCATAGTTCAATATTGATTCTGGAACGAAACAACAGCTAAGTGAGGACGATGTGCAAACTGGCCAAACTCGACAGGTCCATAAATCCTCCAAAGGTGTAGAACGGCAATGTGAAAAGAGTGTGATTCCAAGCCAACATAATTTAATTTCAGAATTGATGTAATAGCTCAGATACAACAGAGATCACGTTCTCCAGGCATTCTCATTCCGCTAATTTAGACACTGTTTGTGCTTCTAGCCCTTCCCCCTCTTCACTGCCTCAGCATACTTGTCTTTCATTTCATCCTGCCATATTGCAAAGGATGTCATAGAAACAGCAAGAAGAAAAGAAAAAGACAAAAAAAAAAAAAAAGTCACACTCATGAAAATCCTGCCTAAGCTAGAGAAACATAAGGAACCCAATCTGTTTACCTCACTGAAAAAATAAATTGAGAGATGGTGTGATCAGTGTCTGTGAGTACCTATACTGGAAAAAAGTATCTGATCTAGACACTCGCGTAATCTAGTAAATTAGGACAGATCTACAGCCAGTGATTGGAATATGAATCTAGGCAAAGCCAGAAAATTCAGGAAGAAAAACAAGTTCTACAAGTTATGCCAAAAGCACATGGCATGCATCAATTTAATATTGCATTATTTCTGCTGACAGGAAAGTCAAGTCTGTAAGCTGCCTGATGGAAATAAAGGCTCAGAGAACCACTTCTGTGGACTGAGAATAGTTTGCAGAGGCCAATTTTAAGGATTATTCTTATAACTGGTCTAATTACTTCACTGAAGAGGGACTGCAGCATTATACTGTGTTTTCATTGAGGGGGGGAAATACTTTAGGAAAAAAGTGTTATCTCTGCTTACTAAGTCAAAAGAAAGTTCAAAAGTTAAGGATTCATAACCACTGAAATAGATAACTGACTGATGGAAAGAAAAAACTGAAACCAAAGTCAGGATCTGCAGAAAATTCTATAATCTGCCTTCAAGACAGAAAGAGAGGCTCTAAATCATAGTTTAGCTACTGGCCATTTTAGACAGAAAAAAAGCACTGGATCTCTATATTTCAGTCCTAAGAATTAGAATACCGTGGGAATTGATTTATCTACAGCAATTTTTGTTGAGGGCCATTACAAACTTCCATGATACCCTGTGTTTACTTTACTTGAGCCAAAATCCAGGACAAAAACCAGAGAACACTACTTATTGACACCTACCTGGCAGATCTATCACCTACATTTTCCCCTCAGTGATTTGTCTTACTTGCTCTGGACTCAACCAAAGGAAACACAGGATAGAAACTGTATGCTTTTTATCCAAATAACACTCTTGGGTAAGCTGTACTTTTTGCAAGCATCTTGTGAGGCACAATTTGGTCATCTCATCATAAGCACCTATTTGAGATACCCTATGAACTCCAAGATAATTTACACAGACTTGGGAAGTATGTCACTGGACATTCAGGAGAACCACACCCCTCTTGAATCAGCAGCTAGATAGCAGACAATATTCTCTGTGGCATTTCATATCACACTGATATCTATGTTTATGCAACTGAATTGGGCCCCTAATGTCCTTGGACATCAACTCTACACTAGCCAGCTGCCTGTTGTCCTCTCCAAGTCAAGCTGCAATTTATGACACACTCCAATTTATCTTTCATTGCTATCACAGACAGATAAGGCAAGATTATGACATGCATCTGTCACTTGGAAGATGCCCATGAAACATCTTGTGTTTCTTCTTTTAGTCACAGGTTCTAGGTGAAATCTTGACATGGATTGCTTTCAAGCACAGTGCTTTTCCTCCCTTCCACCCTGGGACCAGGTGCCCCAATCAGGCCACGTCAGTCTCAGCCAACACACTGAAGCATCATTCCAGTTCTGGGGAAAAAAAGAGGGATGGTTCTATGCTATCACACCCTGTTATCTTTCCCTCTGAGAAATCTAAACATAAAAGTAAGCTCGTTTGCACTTGCAAAATAAAGTCCTGTATAAGTCTTTATCTCACAAGTGATTATGTTTGTGTATAATACAATGAGACCTCTCCCCAAGATAATTACAGCAGTTTTTCCTGACATTCCACATAGCACACAACATATTTAATATAGAAATTGTTATCTAGATAAGTAAACCAGAAATACCTACAGCAGACAAGGTGCACAGCAAAATGGCTTTTTAGAGCTCTTTCATTTGCATGTCGTTTAGAGATATCACCAAAGCATTAAACCATTTAGTTAATAGCAGCTGATGCACACATTTTGTAAAGCGGCTTTGGGATGAAAGATACTGTATGTATTAAAAATATTACTTTAAATACTCTAATATAATAACTGTTAATACCATCACTTCTGAACAGGTACCACCTTCACATGAAGAATTCCACATTCACCTTTTTCTCAAATTGCAAGGTTTACAGGAAAGGAACACTTTTTTTTTTTTAAAATTACTTCCTGCAATCAAGCAAAGTACTCAAAATTCCTATCAAATAATAGAATTCATAAGAAATTAGTGAGAAAGCCTCTTGAAGGAAACAAAGGCATAATTGACAGCAGTAAAGCTATCTACCCCCGACCTCAGTGATCACTGCACAAATTCAATAAATCAAGTTTACACAAACAGAAATTATAGAGGGCTTGCATATCTTATTTTTAAAAGTCCCTTTTCTTAAATAAAAATCAATTTTAAGAATTTCAACTTGCAAGCATATTTATTAACTGGACCACAGAAAAAGCTGTGCTGTCTTTTGAATGTTTATATAGGTATAATCAACATTTCTTATAAAAGTTCAAAGCTGCTCCACTTTTGCATCTGAGCAGTTTTTTTTTTCCTTTAAGATAGAAATATCTTTTGTCCATATTTTTAAACTAACAGATCTCAAAGATAATCTCATAATCTGCATGGTTACATTGCTTTCTGAGGAAATGCTCTCATTAACACAGAACACTCTTGGAAATGAGATGAGAAGTTCAAAGGTTTTGTCCTAAAAAAAGCATGAAAAATAAAAGCAAGTTGAAAGAGTTACCATTACTGCCAGCAGTAACATGTGGAAATTGCTGCCAGATACAAGCAATTCCTTTTATTTTTGTGGTTACCCAGCAAATGTTTATAATAAAACCTTTGTTTTCAGTTGGCATTGAAAGGATTGGAAAGGACAACATGAGGAAAAAACCCAACTCTTCAGATGTTAACTGGAAAAGAAAGCATGCCAATCTATGAAATTCTTATTAAAGTCATGAAGTTTCACTTCACTTTCCTCCTTACACAAGCAGGAAGGAATAGGAACAAATTCCAAAGTAATTTTAGCTTCTTTTCTATCATAAAAAAAAAAAATCACTGAACAGATGGACAAAATGCTATGCAATGAAACCTTCACTGAGGACTGTACTCAACAGAACATCTGCCTTAAACAGCCACTTGAAAACTGTCCCAGATCATTTCACCAAAACCAGACTTTACTATAGATCTTCTTTTGACATCATTGGGTTCAGTAAGAAACCTAGATACCTAGGAACAGCACATTGACATATCTGTCTTTCAGGTCTGTGGTTCCCTGGATGGAATCCAAATGTCAAAGTTGTATACCAATGCTTCCTATACAATGTCTGGGGAGCAAAGCTTATCCAAAGCTGCAGGCATGAAGGATGACAACCAGCTTCCTATACAACGTCTGGGGAGCAAAGCTTATCCAAAGCTGCAGGCATGAAGGATGACAACCAGCTAGTTATGTTAGACAAAACAGTTGCCACTGCACTATATCCGAATTCCTTGCTCTGTAGCCCAGCTCTCCTCTCACAATCCTGGGTGCCTACAGTTGTTCTATGAATGGCTAGAGAAGGACTGCTGTTTATTTTTGTAGCACAGCTAGAAAAAGTAGTAGCACTTTTAGATAATAGCTCAGTGGCGTAACCACTTTTCCAGGCAGTGACAGGCTTGGATTCACTGTGCAGAAGTGAATGCAAAATCCAAAGTCAGAAACAGAAAGCAAAGGAGAAATCACTGACTTGTGCAGTTTCTCAAAAGGGGAAATAGAGGATTCTTGGGGGGTTTTCCTACAACTATTTAAGCAAGCAGCAAAATTTTTTTGAGCACCAAAACTATTTGGAGCACCTACAACTATTTAAGCAAGCAGCAAAATATTTTTGGAGCACCAAAAATAACCCAGGCCTGTGCTGAAACTGCAAAGCCTAAGACGGCAGGCACTAGCCTTTACATCTTTCGCTCTCTGCCTGCCTTTTCTAAACAAAACAGTCACAGCTGCATTCATGAAGAGCCCAGTTTAATTGATATGGATGTTTTCAGCTTCACAATAGTTAGTTACAGCTCTACCCCATTTCTCAATCCCTACACTTAACAGAGATGTAGGTGATTATCTCATCAGATATGTACAGAAGGGCATAGAATTGCAGATGCCAAGACAAGGAAATGGTAAGACTTTACAGTTTTATGTATTTAAAAAATATATATATAGCTCATGAACACTTGCCCCTGTCATAACTGCTCTTAACAGCGAAGTGGAGATCACCCTGATGAGGGATAAGACACAGACAAGTCTCAAAATTTCAATCTTTTTTTTTTATGCTCAACTCCGAACAGCTGAGGATGAATCATTTATCAAACATATTAGTCAAATATTTGATACATGATACCATGAGTCTGGTGCTGTAAGAGTGGCTCTCAGTTACTTGATAATTTTTAGTCTTCAAGGTAGATTAAGTAAGGCTAAGGACCTCTTCAACAAGAAGAAGTTGCAATCAAAATAGGCTGCTTCTTTCTTCCCCAAGTTCATCACTAGTGTTTACATACAGCTTTCCACAGGTCAAGACTAGCCTGGTCAAAAAGCTTACTGCTACTACCCATTGCTGAAAATTGGTTTATCCTGGCTCATCCACACACACGTTACCTCCTGGGTGCCACCCTGCTCTAGCCTATTCAGACACGTATAACCTATTTGCAGGCCGGGTGCCAGTCATCTGATTGGTTCTAATTGCTGCAGACTGGATACCATTTTCTATACAAATAAGTGTCTTTATGAACTATACCAGCTAGCAGATATTACCAAATAATTTACTCCCTGCCCTAGAAGACATAGTCTTGTGCTATATCCGAGTGCAATAAAAAAAAATTTTAAAAAACCAAAAAAATCATCAACAGGCCTTCATCCTACAGCCCCCTTCTGTAGTGTTTTCACTTTTTCCTCTCTTCTGCTTTTTGTTTGCTTCCTTCATTTAGTAACTTCAGTACTTCTGAAAGAAGCAAACCTTTTAAATTTAATTATTCTTGCAAATTGGGCTTGGGTTTTTTTAATATTATGAAAGGAAGACCTTTAAGTGAAATGTTTATTGCAAATAGCGAATAAACCAACAACAGCTACAGGACTGCTTCCATCAGCCCACTGACCGCAATATTAAAGCAGTTTGCCTTAGACAAGCTAAGAGGATGATTCAAATGTTTCTGGATATAAAAGAATAGCAGTCAGACCCTTGGATAGCAGAACCAGCAAATAAATAAAAGGCAAGCTTTCACTCCAATGATTAGCTTTATTTACTATCAACGAAAGACTAATTTTGCTTTTTGTATCTACCATAATACTTGGGCGTTCAGCTTAACTTAAACTGTTAACATCCTGGTTTACATTCCTTGAAAGTATTTTGAAAGTTCATCAATAGACCTGTTCTGACATGATCAGCTGAATGAATGCCATTTTACAGTAGTTATCCTGGTGACTTGAGAGATTTCTTGTAAACAAAAACCTTGTATAACCCTCCAGTCCTTTCCAGGTCACAAAAGTGTAAAACCTAGCAAGATTGAAATCTCTGTGCCTAAAAGAAAATGCTGGGAATACAGATTCCAGAAGTCACTTTCTGTGACATTTAACATTTCTCTAACCAGACATGCTATTTTTGTTCAGTAATGCTTACTGTTCTTGTTTGCTTTATGCCAGTAATAACTTACCACAGGACTAGTTGGTCCATTTTTACATCTTCACAGAAAAGATGACACCACAGTGAATTGCAGCCACCAAATCTTCTTTATGTAATTGTATCTCTTCTTGAAAAGAAGACAGTTAGACCTAAACAAAAATAAGCAATAAAAATCTTTTTTTTTAACCTTTCCCAGAAAATGCATGGAGAAACATGACTAATTTTTCCGATATAATCTAATTTTTATCACATATACATACATATCCATATATAGAGAGAGCAGCCTTTTTTACATAGATACTAATAATGTACAAAAGCTAGCAAAACCCCCCTATTTTTATTTGATCATGTCATAGAAGTTTTATGAACAATTTCCACAGAACTATGGAAACCCATGTTTAGAATTTAATTTTTCTATTTTCAAATTCTATGCAGGTATACATTTTCCAGACAGGTAAACACAGAGGCAACGTTACTATTTATTATAAAATCTATTTTAGCTACTCTTTATGAGCAAGTCTTTTTCCCCACATTGCACAAGTCCGAACATGGAAAAAACAGTGCTCAAGTCAGCAAAGATTACAGTGAAGTAGATTGAAGATATGATCATTCCTATTTCAGATTCCAAATTATTGATATCCCCAAGTAGGACTTCAAAGAATTGACTGTCATTATTAAGCCGTATTTTTATTCCCATGATCTTCTTATATACATGCTTGAGAGCTTTTCTGATTCCTACACAGTTCAGTAAGAAGTTTCTTTACAGCTGAATACAGTATAATTTGGCTTCCAGTTGTGGGAAGAGAAGACGACACTACTTCAGGTTTCCATTTTTCCCCAACTATTCCAGAACGGCTATGACTGCACATGAATTTTGGGCTGGATGCCCACAATCGCCTGGTGGCACTGAAAGATCTGCAAGATATTCCCTGATGGCTTTGTTCCTACATAGCATGTTACACACACCACCACATTTGGTATTAATCCCTTGGGTCTACACTGGTCTGCATCACTGAGCTTCTCCTTTTATCCCAGTGCAGCATGGAATATAATGCAGTTTCACCACAAACTCTCAATCATCTCTGCTCTCTTTCCATACATATATACACACACATATTATACAAATAAGTATATATATACACATACATACATAAACATATTACACTGAAATGAAAGAGAAAAGCCAGAAAATACTAGTGCTGCGTGGCTTGGAAGCGTAAGCACATAGCCTGGTAGCCCAGTGGCCTCTTACAAAAAAGGTTTATTCCACATTTGTCTATACTTGTAGAAAAACGGTCAAAGAATTGCATCTGCTCCCTATCAGGTAGTTTTTCCCATATTGCCTTTCAACAAGCACAATCTTCCCTGGTGGCATGCCAGGAAAATCCTGTCACTCATGTGGATCAGGAAAACCATCATTACAGCTCTTAGACCTACCATATTCAACAGTGTTTGGTACCTAAATTAATATACATGATAGATTGCAAACTGGAAACGTGCTTATGCTTCAGTGGTAACTGTGAATGTCAGAAGCAAGCTGGTATTAATCTGCATCACTGTTCTGAAGTCACCTAGATAAATTAGAGGACTTTGAATTACTGCTGTCATAATCTTTGTACTCCCACATACCTCTTGCTTCTTGCTATGTAGTATCTTTGAGCCCATGCACACCTTCATATCCCACTGCTCTCTGTACCACGCACTTAGGGTCTGCTCTGGAACACACTGAAAGTAATGAAAAGCCTCCCTCTGAATTCAGCAGTAACACTTCAAGCCCTTAGGCAGACCATTTGTCAAGTGTTATGCAAATCTGTGCCTTATAAAATAAAATTGCTCTTCACTGCTACGGCATCTTAAAAGATGCGGCAGAGTATTTTAAAATTGCTGTCTTTCTGTGAGAGAAGAAGAAACACAAGAGGAATAATAGCTACAGAAATTAATCAGACAAAAACAGAGGGTGGGGGAGAGTTAACAAAACTCAGTAACTATGCCAAAACATAGCAAAATCAACAGTTAAAACAAAGATAAGATTTTAACAAATAAATGCAGACAGAGATCTTTTTAAATTGCCTCTCTCTTCCTGACCCAAATTAATGGCCTTCTTAGACTGGGCATTCGCAGAAGAAATAATGCGTACTGATGTTTGTGTAAGTACAACAGAATCCCAATTATGACCACAGTCTACAGCTACAATAGCATGAAGAATTAAGACAGAAAGGTGATGCATAGGCAGTTCTTGAATGTAATGAAAACATCAAGGCATCTTTTTTAAAGAATTTGAGCTATTTAAAAAAAATCCCTCCCTTCACATAGGCTGGGGTCTGCATTTCTAGAGCAAGTGAGGCTTTATCTTTTCATTTCATTTTGGTTATGATCAATAGAATGGGGTACAGACTGCAAGCAGCATTCCACAGATTCGCTGGCATTAACACCTGTGTATCAGCACAGTCATGTAAAGAAACAGTATAATACAAGGCTGCTTCACAACACCTGCAATGGGCTTCTTTAATTAAACCCTTCCCATCCACAGGCAGAGTTGAAACAGTTCAAGATCCTAGGATAAAAGGTGCCAGGGAAGATAGACCCATTATTTATTACTCAGCAACCAAGACCAAATATAAAAGATTAACCAATAGCCTTTCCAATCCCACACTGCCAGCTGGCACTGAATGGTAAGTGAAAGCACTGCAAAGTGCTTTTTCCCTTGCTTTTATAACAGTGCAATTTTAATATGTGGTATATGGCACATTGCCATTTCCATTTTTTGAGTGCAAAAGCTTTGAACAGGGAACAGGGAGTACAGCCAATAGAACTAGATCTACCAAGAACTTTGAATTAAAATTCATTGTTTCATGGGTGAACAGCAAACATTTTTTTCTTGGTTTACTCTTCATGTTCAACACTATTTATTTATTTGAATGAACTGTTAAGATAAACTTTTAATAAAAGCATTATCAACAAGGGGCCAATTCTTCAACTCTGCTTAAATTCATTTTTGCTGAAGGGATTTACAGCCACCTATATATGAATCAGCATTCTCGTAGGAGCAGCAGAATGCCTCAAACAACAGTCTGTGGTGGGCGAAGGTGTAGCACTGTCAAATCTCAACACATATGGATGACACGGGAGTCACTGCATTCAGCCCTACCACATATCTGCAGAATTTGACAGCCTCTAGGGGAAGCTCTAACCGACTTGTCCTCGATGTGCCAAGCATGAAATCATTGAAGATGAGTATCCACCCCTACATTCATAACCACCACATTTCAGAGAGCTCAGCCTCAAGACCAAAGTGTCCATGTGTTGCGGACACCATGGAAGGCTGCATTTATGTCTGAGAAGTGTGCATAACATATGCAAAATAAATGAAAACAGGTAACTACTGATATGATGCTAAGTATTCACATTTATTTTCTAATGCAGATAAAAGGCAAATACCTATCACGGAAAGAATAATCTCTTTGATCCAACTTATTTTATCCTGAAAAGAATAACAACCAAAAAAAGAGTAGTACTTACAGACCTGCCCAAATAGCAGGGATGCAAGATTCTTGGTGGATTTTACTTGTATGTGATTATCTGGTTCTTTTTCTGCTCTTTGATGTTGTCCTGGTTTTGGCTGGGATAGAGTTAAATTTTTTCCTAGTGCTGTTTTGGATTTAGTATGAGAAGAATGTTTATAACTGTCCTGATTCCAGCTGGGACAGAGTTAACTTTCTTCCCAGTAGCTTGGGGGGGGTGTTTTGGGTTTGGTATGAAAAGAGCTTTGATGGCCCATTGATGCTTTAGTCGTTGCTGAGTGGTGCTTGCACCAGAGGGGTGGGGAGAGGGGGTGGGGCACAGCCGGGGTGGTGGACTCAGCTGGCCAATGGGGTATTCTATACCGTGTGATATCATACCCAGTATAAAAACCAGGTGTGTGTGGGGGCCCGTTCATGACACCCGGTCAGCGGCTGGTGAGCAGTTGCATTGTGCATTGCCTGCTTTTTATATTCTCTAGTTGTTGTTGTTCTCATTGTTATTATTACTGTTCTACTTCGTTTTATTTCAATTATTAAACTGTTTTTATCTCAACCTGGGAGTTTCTCTACTTGTGTCCTCCGATTCTCTCCCCTATCCGACCAGAGGGAGGGGGGGAGCGAGCAGCTGCGTGGGGTTTATTTGCTGGCTGGGGTTAAACCATGACAGTCCTTTTTGGTGCCCAATGTGAGTCAGGGAAGTGTTGAGATAACAACACATTAACTAGAGGATATTAAGGAATTTATATCTGTTAACATATTAGCTTGTTCTGCATGCTCTTGTTTTTACTGCACCTGTTAAAGATTGGAGTTGGGTTTTGTAGTCTGCTGTGCTCTGCAGTGATTAATGACGTTTTTCCTAAGAGATTTGTTATTAAAACACTGGCATTGGGGGTTATTTGGTATTTGGGATTTGTAATCAATCCATTACTGTATTTCAGGTACCACCTCATGGAGACCATTAGCAATTATACCTCTTCCTCTGAGAGGTTTTTTATGGAGGAAATAGAAAATGGCACCCTCACTACCTTCCTCTATGATGTCATCTCCTGCGTTAAAATAACTTGTCAGTACCTTGAACATCCCTGGGTAGTTAAGATACATCGATTGGTACTCCTTGGGAATATGGTTTTGGTTTTATCCAAGGTTAGTAAGCAATTTAAGAATGTTATCCAGAGATCTGCCCCAAGGCTGGATAGTTATGAGTGGCAAGGTGAGTGGGATAGCATGGGCAAATGCCTAGGACGGTGGGCACCCCCAGTGTTTTAGAACTTCACCCCTGAATAAGTGCAGAATCCTGAAAAATTAGGCAAGCTCATTGTCACCTGGCTGCTCTGATGCTGGGATAATGGGGCCAGTAGCTTGGAATTAGAGGGTAGGGAAGCCAAGCAGCTGGGATCCCTTCCTAGGGAAGGGGGCATTGACAAAGCAATTGGGGAACAAGAGGCACAAGTCCTCAGCCTCTGGAGGCGACTCCTGGCAGGCGTGAAGAAAAGGTATCCTTTCAAGGAAGATGTTATATGTCACCCAGGCAAGTGGACCACCATGGAGAGAGGTATCCAGTACCTGAGGAAATTAGCCGTGCTGGAAGTGATTTATGATGACCTGAACAACGAGCAGTTATCCAAAGACTCAGATGAAGTCAAATTCACCCGACCCATGTGGCGGAAGTTTGTATGGAGCGCACCAGCATCACATGCAAACTCATTGGCAATAATGACCTGGAAACACAGAGAGGAACAAAGGGTGGATGAATTGGCTGGCCAACTCCGGGAATACGAAGAAAGTCTCTCTTCCTCCCTGCTGGTCTGCATCTCGGCTCTGGAGAAACTGCTGGACATGATAGCCAAGAAACCATCCCAGGAGTTCCAGCAACTCAAAGAAGACATGTCCTACTCCCCACCCGTACGGACCAATATCCCAGCTCAGGAGTACGCGTCCCTTGACTCAAGAGAAAGGATGTCGTGGGTACACACCTTGGGGCACTCTGTGGTTTTACCTGCGTGACCACAGAAGGAACATGAGGAAACGGGATGGAAAATCT